>VWZP01003551.1:150981-203493 GCA_013396995.1 Dicaeum eximium | reverse complement strand
GGGATTGTGGGAGAATCCCCGGGGAGCCGGTGCGCAGGGAGCGCGGCGCGGATGCTGCCGCGGGCACGGCGAGCGAGCGGAACCCCTTGGCGCTCGGGAAGCGCTCCCAGCCCGCCCGGCTGGGTTTCTTTCTGGTTGTCGTCGAGGTTGGGTAATTTCCTCTCGGAACTCTACCCAAAATGCTGCTCTTGCGCAATGCCAAGCTCAGGAGGGCTTTTTGCACCGTGCAGCCTTTTCGCAGCCTTTCTCTGTCCGCGGACCTGCTGAATGAGCGGCACGGGTTTAAAACGAGCTGCGAGGCAGGGTCCTGAGCACAGTTGTTGTGTATCCCAGCGCCGCTTTCCACTGGACATATTTGGTCCTGTGATGCAGTACCGTGATACGTGGCAGCCTGGCGTATGTTTTATCTGCACTGGATAAAACACACATAAGCCTTTTCCACGGCCGCTTGGGTGCTGGCATGCTGGCAGGATCTCGGCGGGTTTGCAGCCTGCTGGTGATCTCATTTTTTGATGACCTGGACCTGTTTTGATCCGCTGGCTTTGTCACGAGACAGAGCTGGGGACAAGGGGAATTTCAGATTTTTTCATACCTTTAAAAGGCTCTCCCACCCAATTTGCTTGTAACTGCTGCTCCTTGAGCAGACACTCCTGTGCTGTAAGCAGGGCTGTTACCATGACCTGCTGGCATCCCAGCTGACAGTAGCTTCGCCACACCTCGGGCCCTTGAGCCTGGGGTAATCTCCCTCATCCACCAAGTGTGCCGTTTTAGCATGGGCACCTCTGTTACCAGAGATCACAACAGGGGAAGAGATTTCAGAGAAGCTACCTGTGGTTCTCCATTTATGAAACCGACAAAAAAATTCATAATTTCTCTTGGTGCTTTCTGGTCATCTGTTTATGGATCAATGCATCTGAATTACAAATGACTGGTTTGTTATTTTAGGAAGATGGTTTTGAGGTCTCTAAAAGAAACTGTCCTGTGTTTTGTGTTGTTTTTGATTTGTATCTTTCACTTTTTTCGCCTTTATCACTTATGTTGAAAGTGGCTGTGCAAGCCTGTCCTCAGGGAGTGGATGTGTGAACCCTTTATGAATATGGCTTTGCTTTGAATGGTCTCCACTTAGTCTGATCCTGTCAGGAGTGAGTCATGTGCTGTGGAAATGCCTGGAGTTTAGAGAAATGCTCTTAGTGACCCCAAGATCCAAAGTGTTCTTGGACTTAGTTGCTGAAGGATCATTTGAGATGTTTTAAATCATCCTTGTAACATCTTCAGTGCAGTTCACTGAGTCTGCTGAGGGCCTTGTGAGGCTACTGGCAATGGTTGCAGGTGGTCAAGAGAGTTACAGGGCCACAGAAGAAGTAGCTCTTTACAATAGAGTAGGCAAATGTTTCTTCTAGCTGTGGTACCTTCAGTATATGTGGGGTGGTGCAGTCACATGCAGCCTGGCACTGTCACAGTGTCAAGATTTATAGCCAGCATGTAGGTGAGAAACTGTTTGTTCTTTTTTTTCCTCTGCTGTTTGCAGATTTTGGTAGCAAACAGCATTTGTTAAACAATTGTATCATGCCTCACATGTTGGTCAGAGCTGAGTCTGCCCTGATCAGCATCTCATGTGTCTCTAAGGCCACCGTGAGGCATAAAGGATGTGCACTTTGTGGGCACTTCTGGCATGTAATTTCCCCACCCAGTACTCAGAAATACTAATTTTTGAGCTCAAAACTCACTTATCAATATGAACATAAAAAGCAGAAACCATCCTGTGATCCCTATATTCCCAAAGGCATGAGGAAGTGCTCTGATGGGAACAGGTAGCTCCAAAAACTCTATTTTCTCAATAAACCGACATTTATTGTAACATACATAATTCTAGGTTTTTTAATTTCCTGCCTGCCCCTCCCCCATCGTTGTTGGGCAGCATGTGATGACTCACACAGGATATGTGTGACTGAGCTGCTCAGGCTTTTTGAATGGTAAAATAGCCAGGTACTCATTTCAGAGGCCCACAGTTTTCTTCCTAGCAGTCTTTAGAGAGTAGTTTATAATCCCTGCTGTCTGGCTCTGCAACAAATGCATTAGCCGAATGAGGTTTAATCTCTTACAAGAAGCTGCCAAATTTTAAATGTGCTTTTATGGTTCA
The DNA here is from genome assembly GCA_013396995.1 of Dicaeum eximium. Classification (NCBI taxonomy): domain Eukaryota; kingdom Metazoa; phylum Chordata; class Aves; order Passeriformes; family Dicaeidae; genus Dicaeum; species Dicaeum eximium. The sequence goes on along the minus strand of VWZP01003551.1, from coordinate 201,353 downwards.
CTTGCTATTATTTATAATTTAAAACAATAAATCAGGGCTGGGGTAATACTATAATTCAGCTTCGAGCTGAAAAGTCCTTAAAAGCTATGCCATTCTCCAGTACAAGGTAATATAAGCATTTTGGATTTATGCTCCAGTTTAGAGCTGCATGCCAATGCGTATCTTAAAAGAGGTATCAGGAAGCAGAGCCTGCTTGCTGCAGTAAAATCTCAAGAATTCCGAGAAATTCTGGTTTCTCTGAGAAGCCCAAAAGCAAGTAAATCCAGGTATTTCCTGCAGGTGTCCATTCCCCAAATTATTACATTCTTTAGGAGATGCAGAACAGTATTGTGGTATTGGCTTTGGTTGGTTTTCTTTAATAAAAAATTGCTCTCTGGAAGTAGTATGTGTGTTGGCCTAAGCACTTTCAAAACAGTCAAATGTGTTTCTTCTGCCATTTCCATGTGGTTTTTGTATTTTGGTGTTGGGGTAGTTACATGCCTGCTGGTTTAAGGAGAGTGTGCACAAGGGTCAAATTCTTTGGCTGAAAGATCCCTTTCCAAAAGAGCTCATGTTAAAGCAGTAGAAGTTTGCAGAGCAGAATCCTATAGACAGGCATATCTATATTTCAGGGATATAATTTTCAAGTCCTGCCCGTCTGAGTGCATTGGAGTGTTTATGGAGGTTATTTTAGAGTACAGCTGTCTCCTTAGCCATTTCTAACCCTCTTTTAGACACCAGGTGTGGCTAGGATGGCAAACATAAAAGATGCACTCTTGCCCTTTTTGCCATGAGCATCTTTTGGGAAAGTTCACCCAAGTGTGCTAAATGTTGCAGTCATGTGTCTGTCTTAATAGCTTTTCATGCCCAGATGTAAGATTAGAAAACTGGTATGTCTGTACACTAGTAATAAACAGATATTGACAAAACAAAAATGTAGTTTAATGTATGAACCAGTGAATTGTCCAAAGGACAAATCACTGGAGATGTACTCATTTTCACTAAAGTTTAAGACCAGCCATTTCTTGGGATACCATGGAATGGATTGGATTGGAAGGGACGTTAAAGATCATCTAATCCCGACTCTCTGGTGTGGGCATGCACACCTTTACCTAGAGCAGGTCGTTCAGAGCCCCATCCAACTTGGCCTTGAACAAACAACTTCCAGGAATGGGGCATCTAAAACTTCCCTGGGCAACCTGTTCAGTACACAGTAAAGATTTTTTTTTCCTAATGTCTTATTTAAACCTGCTGCACTTAAAAGCCATTGCCCCTTGTTCTGTCACTATCTTGTCAAAAGTCCCTCTCCAGCTTTGTTTTCTCCCTAGAGCCTTGTCCTCTCTCCAAGCTGGAGAGTCCCAACTCTCTCAGCCTGTCTTCAAAGGGAAAGTGCTCCCTCCTCCTCTGGCCTCACTCCAGCAGGTCCATGTCCTTCCTGTGCTGGGAGCCCAGAGCTGGATGCAGGGTTCCAGGTGGGGTCTCAGCAGAGCAGAGCAGAGCAGAGGGGCAGAATCCCCTCCCTCCCCTGCTGCCCACGCTGCTCTGGATGCAGCCCAGGACACGTTTGGCTCTCTGGGCTGGGAGTGCCCATGGCTGGGTCATGTCCAGCCTCTCACCCACAGCACCCCCAAGTCCTTCTGTTTGGGATCTTGGGCATACAAGGGAAAGAATGGTTTCTCCAAGATGTCAGAGTTCTGGATATAAGCTGGTGCTTCCCACTTCCATGTTAGTGAGGCATGTTTTAAAGAAACAAGGATTGAAAGAAAACAGCTCCTTTGGACAGCTGTCAGTCAGGGAGGAGAGGAAGAAACAGGCTGTTTCTTCAGTGCACTGCTTTTGATGCCTGTGTAGTCAGTACAAGCAGGTGATCTAAATTGTTGATGCTGAAGATAAATGATGAAGGTTTTCTGATGCTTTGAGGTAGCCTGTAAAATCAGCAGTGATGCTCAGTGGGTGAAAACCAAAGAGATGCTAACCACACCATTTTTAAGGAAGACTTCTGGTCTGACAGTGCTGGAGGGATTTGGTAACTTTGGCATGCCTGGGGCCTGGTAATCCTGTCACATTGCCCACCTGCAGTCATAGGCTCTCATCTTCCTGTGGAGAGTTTCTACCCCAGGAATTGGAGGCCTCTGAATCTGTGGGGTTGCAATACCAGGCAGTGAAGAAAACATTTGCTTTACATCTAGCATCTCCCTTTCCTCTCTCATCTGGACCTGCTTTTTTTAAAACCTTTTTTTATATAGCTGGTCTCTGCTCCTTCCTGCCTGCCTGAGTGCTGGAGGCATTGCTTTTCTCACAGACACAAGCTGGGGTTGTGCTGTGTCCCTCTACTGCCTTCTTCTGAAAAAGTAAAACAGAAACTCAGAGAAGAGCATGGAGAGAGCAGGGGGAGGGGAAGATAACACGTGAATCAGTTTGCTCAAATTTAGGCTTTCTTGGCTTCAAAAGAGGGTTTGAGAAACTGTTAAACTTCTCCAAAGAATATGCTTAAGATATATGGCGGGGAGCAGATGTGTGATCCTGGCAGCATGACCGACAGCTCCACAGCTATCTGTCTGTGTGGCTGGGAGCACATCATACCTCTGAAGCACAGGCTTTCTTGGCAGGCAGGGAACAGCTTCTGTGAGGAAAGTATCACTAGCATCCTCTTATCTGGTCGCAGTGGAGGTCAAGGAGCGTTAATTAGGCTCGCAAAGTAACTTGGAAAGGTACTGTGTTGTGCTGGAGAGCAGCTGTTTCAGGGACAAAGCACAACAGACAGAGGAGAAAAGGAAAGTTTTCTGTCTCGTGCATGTAGTGTTTTATAACATGCTTGTTTCTCTGCCAGCATTGATCTGAAGCAATAGCTAGTTTCTCTGGAAATAGGGGCCAAGTTTGTGTTTGGAAAGAGACAGATAACTGGCAGCTTCCAAAACTGCACTTGGACGCAGAATTCACTTTCCTCCTCTGGTGTGGAGCATCTTAGTTGGACTTATTCAGCAGATAGGAACGTTGTCCCTGTCTGGAGGGCCATCCCCACCCCAAAGGGCAGGGTTCTGGGGGTGCACGGTCCTCAGCAGGGAGGTGCTCCAGGTCTGATGGCCTCACATACAAGCAGGAGGTGCTGGGCTCCACTGCTCGCCTCCTTTCCTCACACTACTCTCCAGACAGCGTCCTGCAGCCACTGCTCCCCTCCCTCCTGCACACCCTTCTCTGCAGGGCACAACGGGGGTTTGGTTTTGGGGACAAAACCAGCCAGTCCACAGCAATACTGCAGTCATGGGGCCAAAGATTTGGAGTGTTGGGGCACATGGATGGAGCAGTGTCAATGTTCAGCTTGCTCCTGTTTCTCTGGGTTGGAGAAGGTCTTGCTGCTCAGTCTGTCCCCACTGGATCAGTTTTTTCTTTTGCACAGCCCCTGCCTGCAAGGACAGGTGCCTGGTGAGCCAGATGTGCATTGCATTTGCACTGCAGGTGCTAATTTCACTGAGGAGTGGCCATTGCCAGGGGCGTGGCAAAGAGCTTTCACAGCTGGCTTCCAGCTGCTGCTGAATTAGGGGGAGCTCGGGGCAGTCCCCAGGCCTCTGCACATGTTTGTCTGAAAGAGAGTTGCTTTTGTGACCTCCCCCGATTGGGGTGTCACTGGACTTGCTTTGAGGGCAAAGAGACAAGTTACCTGCAAACCTGTCCTGCTGAATCTGGAAGTGGCTCTGTAAAGGCCTTGTGGGATGGGTTCCCACAAACCTGTGTGCTCCAGGGCAGGGAACAAAGCAGCAGCAATCTCTCCAGGCATGCCATGGCCTCCTGCTGTCCTCGCCTCCTGCGCTCCCTGACGCCAGCAGCAGCCCGTGCTTTTGGGGTGCACAAGCCCTGGCGGAGTGTGAGCCAGACAGACACACCTCCACCCCAGCTGGCACCCGCCGCTCCCCCACCTATCTGGGGAGCGCACCCCAGCCCCGGGGCAGTGCTGGAATCCAGGTGCACATGCCACAGGCAGGATGGGATGGGGCATGGAGAGGGGCTGGGGAGATTGCCTGATGATTTGGGGCTGCCGCTGGCAGAGACGTGCCTGAGATGCCGCTCAGCCTAGGAGCGCTCCTGTCCACACATCCCATCCTGCTCCATAGTGGGGGGTTTCTGGCTGATGGCTGCTCAGCCTTTTTCTGATCCATGTTTGTTTGTTTGTTTATAGTTTTCTGTTAGAGCGCCTGGAATTTAATTTTGTGGCGGGTGGGAAGAGCTAATAACATGCAGATTGCCTGGCTCCAAGGGAGACAGACAGTTCAAAGACGCCTCTGTGAGCGTGCACTGGATTTTAGCCACCAAGGAGGACTTTGCTTCTCTCCTAGAAGTACACTCCATCAACAAGACTGTCTCCCTTTTTTTTTTAAATTTTGTTCTAAAGATGCCACGTGCTAGTGTCAGTGCTGGGGATTGGGTTAAGAATTTTTTTCCTCTGGCTGCAGTTGCTGAGTTAATCAGGCAGACCCAATGTTGCCAGGACATGTGATGCATCCTCATTTTTTTCAGCCTGTATCTCTTTGGGGTCCGCAGTTGCTGATGCCAGCCCCTGTGTGAGCCTGCCCAGGATAGGAGATGAGCCCATGTAGCAGGCCTCCCTTGCCTTGGCATAGCTAACATCTGTGGGGGTATGCAACTTCACAAGTGTAGATCAGCCAAATGAAATGTATCCCAGCCCTCTGGGAGGGCTTTTTTNCCCCCTCGGGGGGGGTTTTTTTTTTTTTTTTTTTTTGTGACTAGGATATTTCTAGAAAGACCCAAGGAGTTTTTTCTTTAAACTCTCCTAGGGGAGTAATGGCTGCAGGCAGCAAGAGGCAGTGGCTGCCAGCCAGTTGGCTATTTTGACCAGTGGGTTGCATGCCAGGACATGGCTGCTTGGGAAACCCAGATGGGCAGGGGACATGGGGGCTGCCTTGTCACCCACATGGGCCTGAGCCATGACTTGAGTCTGTCTGGTGCCATATGAAAAGCTACTGGCACAGCTCTGAACTTTAGCTGATGGGAAGTTATTTTAATTATCTTAAGAGGAAATTACTGCTTTGCTGAACTGTGGGACGCAGCTGCTTGCCCGCCCTGGAGCTGCCGTGCAGGGCTGGGGTCCAGCCCTGCTTCACAGCCTGGGGTGGGGGAACTTGCTCTCACATTGTCTGGGGTGGAGCTGACATTGTTTTTCCCAGCCAAGGCAAGCTTGGTGTGGCTGACGGGCCCTTCCTTCCCTTTTCTGTCGGGCCCCTGCAAAGAGAGGGTTGGTTTTTTTTTTTGTTTTTTTTTTTTCCTCTCTTGCGAGCTCTGCTTCTCTTTTCCAGGTTTTCTTTCGTATGAGGATTGTCTGAGCGCGGCAGTGCGGGTGTGCACATGGCTCAGCGGATGGAGAGCAGCTCCCAGCTCTCAGCCAGGGTGACGGAAATGTTCTTTTTGGCTCTGCTTAGGGAGAGCCTTTCTCCAAGTGCTGCTACCTGGTTTTGCTTTCATTTTCACTAAATTAAATGTCTGAGATTGATGCCTGGCTTAAAGCATGCAGCTGGATTTTGCTTGTTTTCCCAGTGGAGCTCTCAGGAGGGTGGTTCAGATGGCTGTATCACCCTTCAAGCCTGTACAAGACACTAGTTTCCCTCCTTACTATTTCCTTCTCCCGGGGCTGCACTGCCCTCCTCAATAATACGGTTCCCCCAGTCTGTCCTGCCTGAGCCCCCCAGAGCTGCCCTTCATGGCAGCAGCCCCGTTTTGAATCACCTGCTCCCACCTCCTTGAATGGAATGTGATGTTGTCCCATTTGCAGCCCCTGTAGGGATGCACAAGTACACTTCTGGCCCTGCAAGGCATTGCTGCCTGAGTTTTCCTAGTGTTGGGAAAATGTTCCTTGGAGCCTCCCTGTATCACTCCCTTTGGTCTAGGGAAGCTCGAGCAGTCTCTAGATTTATTGTAACATCAGGCTGGGTGGACTCTGTGAGTCAGGCTTGTGTGAGGGTGCTCTCATTTTGGCTCAGCAGGACGAGCACCAGGAAGGCTGTGTGCTAACAGCCTCAGATGGCAGGATGTTTGGGGGTTGTGCCAGGCATGGCCATTGGGAAGTGGGGATGGGAAAATCACTGGCACTGTGGGACGGGCTCCTGGGACTCCAGCACTGAGCTGCCTCTGCTTTTTGCAAGCTTCACTTTTTGCTTTGTGTGAGAAGCTGCTTCCGGATTGTCATGGCCCCTGGCTTTTCCTGTGCACCTTCCCTGTGAGCAGAAATGCTTCTGAGGGCCAGAGGTGAGGGACAGGAGTGGGTTGGCTTTTTTTGGTGTATCTTTCTCTTACCCTGCCACTGCCAGCTAAAGCCTCCTTTTACAAACTCTGAAATGTTTTGATGTGATGCTGTGCTTTTGTGTTCATTTGCAAGCTTCCTGCAGCTGCTTATTTATGTTCTCGAGGCTTTCTTTTGCTGAAAATACACTGTGGAGGCTCATGAAGCCGCTCTGTTGGAGCTTTGTGATGCTGAACCCAACAGGCACCTGCCTAGAGATGCTGGGCTGCATGGGTGACCAGAGTTGCAAGTCCACACAGCGCTGTCATGCCTGTCTGTTTTTAGAAGGGACTCCTGTGTCAGGCAGTCAGCTTGAGCAGACCCAGAAAAGATTCAGATGGAATGAATTGAGCTGGAAAGTTTACCTAGTAAACATAGATAGGGACACAGTTTTGACAGGTGGGACAGCACTTGGAGCAGACTTTGCACGTTTTCTTGGCATTGCAGATTACATCCTGAGTCAGCATCCTTGGGAAACAACAGCCCTAGGGCTGCTTGCTATCCAGGTAGTCAAATTTCAGTGAAAATGATTTAAAATTAGTAGCTGGAACTGTGACTCTATTAACCAGTTGGAAAGCCCGTGTGTTTGTGGATTTGGCTTTCGCCTTGTCCTGCTTGGGAAGTGAACTGAAAGTGTCAATTTGCAGTGGGTGGTATGTTGCTGCTGCTTTATGTCAGCCACATGGCTTTACGAAGTCGAGTTTGTCTTAGTCATTCAGTATTTCAAAACAGCGTATTCAGCTTTTTTTCTGGTTTTGTATTTGGTGAATGTATTACCTGCGTGATTTGTGTCCAGCCTGTCTCAGAAGCGCCTGCCTTGCCACAGATGGATGGCACTGGTGCCTGGGGACTTCCCACTGACCTACATGTTGGCTGCATCCCTCAGGGCAGCATTTGCAAGAGGGTGTGCTGCCCTTAAAACTGATTCATTAAACAGGAGTTTGGAGACTTCAAGACTAGAAACTGTTAAATCTCTGCCCTCTGCAGCTGTTTTTAACAATGAATATGCTTTCTGCTCCCATCTTTTCTTTGCCAATGTTCCAGTCTCCGTAAGACAAGCAGGAGTGAGTGCTGGCGGGATGAGTGGTCTATGTTTCGCCTTGGGGGGCTGCTGGATGCCAGCCAGCAAAATGCTGTTTGCAGTTCCAAATGCTTGTGGCTGTCCTTGCCCAGCTGGAGCTCACAAGTCACCAGTGGGAGATTTCCTCTGGAAGTTCACCTAAATGGCAGACTTTCATTTCCTCCTGCCTTACTCTGAGTGGGTTTGAGACACTTAAAGAACCTTTGTTTGTTAAACCAGAAAGCATTCTCCAGTCTGATGAGGCTCGCAGTCGCCTCTTGGGAGCAGCAACTGGGAGAAAAGTCCAGTAACTGGGAACACAGAGCCCAGCTTGTCCCAACAGGAGCAGGCTTGTTTGATGGGACAGCAGCCACACCCAGTGCCTGGCAATGGGCCAGGCTGGCAGGGCCCTGCGAGGGGATGTGTTGCTTCTGCTTCCTGCAGCATCCCACCAGGTCCTGCTACTGGCACCCAGGTGCTATAAGGATAGAAAAATAAAGTCCCTGGGCACAGATGCCCAACATAATCCCGCTCGCTGGCCATGACCAATTAGGCAAACCATGCCCAGTGCAATGCCCTCTGCTGTTTTAAAATCACAAAAGTGTAGCATCACCCTAACTCTGAGTGATGGTCTCCTAATAGAGGTGACACTGGTGGGCACAGGGGCAGTGGGTGTGGGGCCAAAGGCTGTTTTGGGAAAATGCTCTCCACCATGGTATGGAAACTGTCCCCAGATTCAGAGGAAACAATGTATTGTCTCCCTCTCCTGCCACCTCTGGCCTCATTGGTATGATGCCTGTCCCACAGGCACGAGAGTAGCTGTGCATGGCCCCTGATCTGTCACCACTGAGCCCCAGTCCCGGTCATTCCACTGTGTGTTCCTTCCTGCCCCAGTTCCTCCAATTTTTGCCTCTTCCTCCTGCTGCAGAGCACCTTCTGAGCTCTCCCTGCAAGCCACACTTGGACTTCAGAGCAGAGAGGCTTTGGCAGCTGCAGGGCAGGCATCCACAGGGCCCAGCTTGTACCATGGGGCAGAGCGGGTGCAAAACCGGGCACACGTGGCAGCGGTGCAGCTGGGAATTGCTGGAGTGCTGGGAGCATGGGCAAACTGATCCCAGTGCCCCTACAGTCTGAGAAATCACTGCCTTCTCCTCGAGTGAGAGGGAAACTTGCCCATTTAACCAGTGCAAAATGCAGAGATCAGGAGGTCATTTTGCATCCTGCTGCTGTGTAGGCACTATGCAGCAAAGCTTCCCTGCTGCCTCTGGAGGTACACTGAGCCCCTCTGCCAGCTTGGCCAGTCTCCTCCTTGTCCTCTCCAGTGTGGACGAGCACAGGTTAGTGAAGCAGCACAACCAAACTACAGTTGCTTCTTCTAAATACTCTCCTAAACAACCAGGGAATGAGCCATGAGTCTGGAGCATTATTTCTGATTATTTTAGTAGTCACACTTTGTGGAAGGCACAAGGTTGGTTGTGACGGCTGCTGCCTTTTTGAAGTCACCATAAAGTCACCTGTGCTCCTTCTCAAGGGGCTCCCCCAGGGCAGTGTACCCCACTTTGGGGACCTGGGGGTCTCTCCAACAAACATGAGGTGGTAGCATTTGCGAGGTAGGACACTCGAGCACACCCAAATGGAGGAGAAGGGGAGGGTACAGCAGCCAAATGCTGGAGGGGTGATCCTCAGATGGCTATTTATGGTTGATGCTTTATGCCTTATGCAGGGGGTCCTGAGCAACCCCCCACTGCAGAGGCTTTAGCAGAGTTTGTGCCAAGTGCAGTTTGTTGCCTGGCTGGTGCTGGAAGCAGGACGTGGCAGCTGGAGAGGCCCTTCCTTAGGCTTTTGTGGTGAGTCGCTCCGTTGGTGCTGGAGCAGCTGGAAGCAAATAGGAAGGCCAGCCTGTCTGTTCTGAAAGGGCTTCTCTGGTGCCACCTGGACTTCTCACTTGTAACCTGGTTTTGACACATTGTTTCAGTGCTTTCAAAACCTGCCGCTTTTGAAACCATCTGCAGGAATTGCCAACCTGAGTGCAAATCTGGATATGGGGGTTTTTTAGCATTTCTAATAGAGAACTGTTAATAAATAAGTGGCATGTCTACAGAACACTGGAAATATCTCTAAGAAAAAAAAAAAAACCAAAACAGGAAGGGGTTTTTATTCACTTTGCATGTGACTAGCCATAGGTGATTTTGTCGGTAGGACAGCAGAACTGTTTTTGAAGTACTTGCCCTTTGGGCTGCCTGAGGTAGGTGAGAGCCCAGAGGGGGATACTTCAGGCTAGTTTTGTGGTGCATGTGCCAGCGGGAGCACAGCTCTTGGTTGGCCACACAGACTGTAGGGTTTGCAGGTCTCAGTGTCAGTGACTCCACTGGATTCTTATACCAAGAGGACACATTGTTTGTGTGTCTGCTCTGACTTGGTGGTGTGAGGTTGCTTTGAGGTTCAAGCTTCAATACCTCCAAGCACTGATGGGATTCTGTTGGGACCAAAAGCTCTGTTTCTTAAAAACAAGCCCAACCAAAACCCTAATGTGTGTAAAGGATGTATTCTGAGGGAAATAGATTGTGTGTGTTAATTTGCTTTGTGTTTGTGCCTCTCTTCCAGTTGGTGCACTACGTGTGGATTTCTCCCAGCCTGTAAACCTGGAAGAAGTGGCAAGAATAAACCCAGAGGTCAGAGCAGGAGGTCGTTTTGCTCCGAAGGACTGTGTAGCACTTCAGAAAGTAGCAATAATCATACCATTCAGGAACCGAGAGGAGCACCTGAAGTACTGGCTCTATTACCTGCACCCAATTCTCCAAAGGCAGCAACTAGATTATGGAGTATATGTTATCAACCAGGTAAGATGCTAGAGACAAGCTTTTATACAGCTGTCACAACAGCGCTTGTGCCCCTTAAAATAGAGGAATGGTTTCTTTACTTTGAAAAGCAATAGGGTGGCAGGCAGGAATAAGGTTCCTTATAAAACAGAAAAGAAAAGGAAGAAAAATTTTGCTTCAATGCTTTTGACGGAAAACCTGAGATCCTCGCTTCTGGTCAGATACAATTCACTCTTAAGAGCTGCTGCTTAAAGAAACCACTTGGTGAGGAGGAAAGAATTCCTAATAGCACAACCCAATTAATTATCTCTTTCCAAATGTCCTTTTTTTCCCAACTGCTGCAGGAATGGCATGCAGAGATTTTTAAGGTGATGAGTTGGTATTAATGCCTAGTTTGGTAGTAGATGTGCCATAAATGTGTAGGATTTCACTTTATCGAGCACCTTCTGTTATGTTAGTGCACAAAGTCAGGATGGAGAAAACAAAGCTGTGGCAGTGGGGTGGGTGAGTGGTTGTCTTCAGGGGAATAGAAAAGAAACAAGTAATCTTGGGGAAGTTCTTGGAGTTTTTGGGTTTGGGGCTTTTTTTTCTTGATATCTGGTGGCCTTCAATCTGCCTTTTTAAAAAAGAAAGGTATAAAAATGCACATTTCACTCAAGCTGTCTTAATCTGTAGCATAATGGTGTTTGAATAAGTGAGTCGTGTTCACCCTTGGAAAGGCTTAAAATGTGTAGACGTTTGTACAGGCTGCAGGGTGAAAGGGCAGATACAGTTCTGAGAGCCCCAGCAGAGACTACCTCCTGCACAATTCCACTGCAGTTTCTCTCTTGGATATGTATTTTTATCCTGTTTTCTCTGCTCAGTAAGAACTGAGATGAAATAACATGCTTCTTTAAGTGTTAACTCCTTAAACTTCTGCTTGGATCAGCTGGTGTGTTTGGGCATATCAAACACCATGAATATTTAAAATGGTCACCCAAGTGATGAATTTCGTCACAGACTTGAAAGCAGGGGGAGACTCATCCCGAGAGAGAAAACTGATACTCCATTACTACAATTTCTCTTACTTTGCTCACTTCCAGGCTGCCAGAGATCAGGACAAAAGAGATTTCTGGGGAATTAGCAGTAGTTCCGCAGCACAGCAGCCAAGATGGTTCGGTGTCTGCATCTGACTGTGCTTGTGGCCTGGCAGCCGAGCTGCTGAGGACACAAGGCGTTTCTGCAGCACGTGAGCTGGCACGCTGTGCCCTAAAAGTGAGCGCTGTCAGGAAGCCCTTGCTGTGTAAAGCGAGGAGCCGCGGTGCCACTGCGGAGCAGCAGCGCAGGGCCAGCCGCAGCCCTCCGTGCGCCGGGCTGCGTTTCCTTGCACGTGGTGCAGCGCTGGCCCTGCGAGTCGGTGGTGCCACAGGGCTGGCTGAGCCATGGGCCCTGCTGGTCAGGGGGTGCAGGTGGCAGGATGGTGCCTCCCTGCTCCCAGCACAGCTCGGAAAGAGTTTGGTGTGGCTTCCAGCAGTGTCCTGCGCTGGGGCTGCTGGTTTCCCAGGCACGTGTAGTCACCCTCCGAGAGCTGCCTGCACATGGTCTGGAGCATCGCTTGTGGGAGAGCAGCTGCCTCCATTGTGAAGAGTTGGCAGTGCAGCTGGGAGTGTGTCTCCCCATCGGTGGTGTTCCAGGGTGAGGAAAGCAGTGCTGGTGGCTCTAAAGGCAGGCAGTGTCTGAAGCCTGGTTGGAGTCCCTGCTGCTGCCGTGATGGTGCATGCTGGCTTGCATTGCCCTGTGTTGCTGGCTACTCCTCTTCTGTGATCCTGTTCTCCAGCACTAGGGCTGTGTCCTTTACAGTTAACTCTCACAGAAGCTCTTGAAGCAAATCCTTTTTCTCAGGTGCATCCCTTGGGCATAGTTTGAGTGAGAGTGAAATGCAGTACATGGTGTATATATGCCCTGGCCACATCCAGCAGATATAGCTTAGCAAGTAGGACTACTTGATTTGTAAAATAAATGTTCTCCTACTGCATGCCTCTAATAAGCTGTGTCTAGAAGTAGAGTGGTCAGTGGTAGTAAAACCACTGGATACATCACCCAAGGGTGAGTGGGAACACTGAATAAAGAGAGATGCAGAAAATTTATTAATTCTTCCAGAAGTACGGTAGGAAAACAGTCTTATTTCTCTGCTGTCTTGACAATTGCTTTTCTCTTTTTCTTGTCTGTCCTTCCCTTTGCATCTGCCCTCCTTTTTTTTTTTTTTTTATTTTTCCTTCTAGTGGGGAAATGTTACCTTTACTTGTTAATCCTGTCTATATCAAAGCAATCACTGAAGCAAGGAGAATTACTGTGTGATCTGGTTCTTACACGCTGCCTACATGCTCTTCTGTGCTCCGCATCTCATAGAAAGAAAGAGGAGCTCTGAGCCCTGCTACTGCTGCACTGGTAATGTCAAACTTCTTCCTTTCAGCGCAATGTGTTTCTGTCACGAGTCCATTGTGTCTCCGCCATGCTGTCCTTGCGTGCCTGAGTGCCTCTGAGTAGGACTTGGCTGAAGTCAGGGGGATGATGTTTGCAAAATGTCCGGTGTGTAACCGGAGCCAGTGGAAAATAACGTATTGTGTTTCACCTTGCACACTTCACTCCTAGAAAAACCAAACCCGGTGCGTTGGAGTATTTTTCAGATAAATCTGAGATGAGGACACAAGGCTGGGCACGCTGTGCCCGGCGCCCATCGATGCCACACAAGGGATAAGTTCAGAGCTTCTCCTTCAGCCTTGCTCACTCCCACCTAAGTTATCCGTGTGTTCTCCCGCCCCTGAGGCCATTGCCACATGGATGCTTTGGACTAGAAATTAATGTTCTCACTGCATTTGAGCCCATACAAATACCTATGCAGCCAGACTAATGTTTGGGAAAGGGAAGACTTAGCCAATTCCCTGAAAACTGGGCAGTTGTTCAACCGTTTTCCACTGGCCCCTGGTGCTATTTGCAGTGTCTTGGTAGCAGTTTTTCAGAGGGGTGTGTGCATGTGAGTGTGGAGTGATTGGGGCACCATTCTTATTCATGTTACTTTGCAGGGGGTTATCAGGCACGTGGGCAAAGAAGGGAATCGTGCCCAGCTCCTGCTTACCATTGCAGTGGCAGGGGAGGCAGCGGCTGTGCCTGCTCTCTCCCACTGCCCAGTGTAATTGTGCTGAGGCTTCAAAACACCCTGTGACAGAGAAACACCAAAGTATCTCCTGATATCTCTCTATGGCTCTGGAAATTTGTTTCTACCTGGTCAAGTCCACTGGAGGAAGGACTCCCCCATGGATATTTTGTGTGTGGTTCAGGCTCTCAGTGTATCCCTGACTTAGCTAGCAAGCTGCCCCTAGAGGTGGTGGCTCTCCTCATTGGCCAAGAACATACATTGTCACCATTACCTCCCTGAGATCTGATGAGCATAGGATTCAGGTGAAAGCCACAGTCACGTTTCATCTGTGCTGTCTGCAGGAGGAATCACAGAGAGGATAGACTCACTAATCCTATATAGGTGTGAGAGGCAGAACTAAGTCAGGGCATGTGGCTTCTTGATGGTTTGCAACCCCTTTAATTTGAGTAATGATTCCAAAAACTTCAATTTTTTCTGTCTAGCGCTGAAAAAAAAGGAACCCTCCTTTGGCAGGTCTGGCTGAACAAACCAGATTCAGCTGAGGTAAGGGATGGGAAATAAAAAAGCCTGGATGTTGTTCTGCTCAAGCTGATCATTCACCTCCAGGTGCAAGCAGGAGTCAGTGTCAGATCTTGCAGGATTGAGGCAGCAATTTGTTCTGGGAGTGACAAAGTTAATTCAGGAGCCAGAAGGAGATGCTGGGCACCAGTACTGAACTCAGACAGGGGTTAAGTTTCAGGACAAGAGAACATTGGGAAAAAATGGTCAGTAAACAGAAAACAGCAAAAATGTGCTTGGACTACATATTTTCTGTCTGAAAGCCTAGGAAAGCATAGAGGCTATGTCTAGAGCTGGACTGCATTGTCAAACTAGCAGTCCTCTGTGCGCTGCCTCAGTCTTCAGGATAATGCTCCTCTGGCCAAACAAGTCCAAACTAATCCATTTCTTTGTAAGAAATAACAGCATTCATGGGATGACAAGCCTACCAGGCAGAGGTGAGGGATGGAGGTTTTTTCATTTGTGCTTTACCTGCTTCCTCAAGGGTCATCGGCAGGTACTGCACTCTGTGCTGATCTGGAAGGAAGTTTTCACGGCTCTGGTTTATTGTTTGGTTGTTTTTCCAAAATGTCAGAGATCAGTCAAAGATTGCAGCAGGCACATCAGTTTTGAGAGATTTGAATCTGAGATACCACAAGCACACCAGTGCTTCCGTGTTGCCTTAGGTAAAGAAACACAGCTTCTGCAAAAAGCAGAACCTCTTGTCAGTCTTTTTTTGTTCCAATATGTTGTGTTAAAGCCCCACATACCTTCTGGGACAGAAAACCAACCTCGTGCCCTCAAAGCAGTCACAGTTGATAACAGCCTTGCAGAATTTGCTGCATGAGCTACACACTCATTGTAAAGTTACTAAAAAATGGCTTGGAGAGGGTTCTTTGTTTTCTTGTATAGGCTGTGATTGCCTTCTTCCTAGTCTTTTGGATGCCAGAGTGTGAAGTTGTGTGGCCATTTGAGAGAAGAGTGGCAATGCCCACAGAAGTGTTTGCCCTGTGTCCTGTCCCTCTCCATGCACAGGGTTCCAGTGAGCTCTGCCAGGGTGCCATGGGTGAGATGGCAGGAAGGGTCCTGCATGCTCTTGGTGCAAAACTCTCTGGGCTTTGGGGTTTTTTTGGGGAGAGAGCTCCTTATAGCACTGTTAATCCCCATGTGTCACCTAGAAGAGTTAGAGGCTGCCTGAAGGCACTGGTTAATTACAGCTGAGCCTCTGCTGGTAATAAAATTAGTGTCCTCTGCCTTGAATTTCATTAGGAAAAGAGCAGCCAAAGGGCATGAAATGAGGCCACTCTCCTAGACTGCCCCAGCAGTTGCTTTGAGGTGTGAGCACATTGCACTTTGCACCAGCACCAGGACAAGTCCCCCTCAGAACCTTGGAGCCAAGTTTGGGTTTGGTGCCATGGGACCTGAGGAGTGCTGGGCAGTTAGGGCTGGCCAGAACACTTTGCTGGGGAAAGAAGACCCTCCAGTCTAATGACCTCAGCTGCTTTCTCTCCGCAGCCTCTTTGTTTCACTTGCCTTCATTTTCTGTACTTGAGTTTTCACTGCTCTTGCTTTATGCATAATAGTGATAGTCCACCCACCACCTTATTGTTGTGTGAACCCTTTTGTTTTGGGTGAGGATGCTGAGAATTTGCTCAGATCCTCTTCCATGAAAGCTTACTCCTCCCTGTGAAGTCATTTGTGCCCAAGGCAGGCGAGGAATGCTTTTGAAAACTTTGGTTTGACACTTGCACTTTAAAACCTTCATTTGGAATATAATTGGGGCTGTTTCAAGAACCTGAATTGGCTCTTCAGGAGCAGATCTATTAACCAGTCTGGATTAAATAGTTACCAAAATGATTGCTTATTAACTGGGTAAAGCTGTTACAAAGAGTGTGGTGTTTGAAGCTGCTGCTCCTTGGGCACAGTATTTATCCATCCTTGATTTGCATCCCATGTTGGGTGTGGGTAGTGCATGGTGGGGGGACAGCTTGCACAGTCGGGGAGTCCTTGTCTTGACACTGCTCAGAGAGTGTGGAGGACTAAACATAGACTGGATTTGGCAGTCTTGGTTTCCAGGCTGGCAAAAACCTTCAGTCTCTTTGAGTGATGCCCTGTGAGTTTCTTTCTGCCTGCTCTGTTCCCTTGTACAGAGTTTGGGTTTGAAGCTGCTGCTGCAGAGTGGAAATCCTTACTCTCAAACCACCAGTATTCCTGGGTTTTGGGTATGATCTTTTAGCTTTTTAAAAACTCAGCAATTTGCGAGCCTGTACTTGTGCTCAAATCCACATGCTTTTGAAATGTTTTTGCCTGAAAAAGGCCAAACAGGTTCTCCTCAGGTTCATTGCTTGGGGAGGAAAGCGGAGATTTTCGTGCCCTGCTTTTTGCCAGTCCCTTCATTAGCTGTGCTTGCTTTGGGATAAATATGCCCTGCTGTAGTGTCAGCTTCTTTCAAGTCCTTCCCATCACGGTGAGAGCCTTCCTGGTTTTGTTTTCCCATCGAGGCCCCCCAGGACGGATGAACAGTGGTGAACCAGAGAAGGGGATGTGCCACCGCAGCAGTGGCAGCATCCATCTCTCGAGCTGTGGCCCTTTCAGGAAGCAGCTCGTGCTGGCCTGCCACGCAGTAACCAAGGCTGTGTGTCACAGACATGTGCCCAACCTGCTTCCTAGGGCCCAGGGAGCATCCTGCTCCTCTCTGTTTGTGGGCTTGGCAGAGGGTCAGAGGTGAGCAGCAGAGCAGCAGACCTTGGCTCCTGGTGCCATCTCGCGCTTTGCAGATCAGGTCTGGCGTGTGGTCACAGTCTCACAGCCATGTTGTGGCAGAGCTTAGGAGGAGGGTGCTGAAATTCTGGCCACAGCCAGGTTTTGGTCCATGGTCCTTGTCATGGCTGTAAGCTAAAGCACTGCCAATGTTTCTGTCTGTAGCAAGAGTCCCTTCTTCCAGAGGAGCTCGCCTCTTTTTGCTTTTCTCTGCTGCTCCAGGAAGCCCCACCTGCTTGCCCTGTATAAGAAAATTCAATCCTTAAATGCCTGTGCGTGGGGTGGTACATAGGGACTGCTTAGTATCGTACCAACCTGCCCTCTTGGAGGCTCCCAACAAGAGATGGGAGCTGAACTGGATCCAGCCTTTTCTCAGGCATTTTTCCTGCCCCCATGGTTTGTGACTGTCCCAGGTGTCATTGTCCTGCAGGCAGCATTTGGGGTCACTGGAGGTCTGCTGCAAACATGCCATGGGTGCTGCAAGGGCAGTGCTTAGGCTCGAGCTCAGTCCATCCCAGGCATGTTAGCCCTCAGCAGCAACACCAGCATCTGTAACAGGTAAGAAACTGCTGATGCCAACCGTCAAATTTAAGTCACTTAACTGTTTTTATTTGTTTTTAAATTAGGATGGAGAAGAAGAATTTAACCGTGCTAAACTGCTGAATATTGGATTTGCAGAGGCCTTGAAGGAGTATGACTATGATTGCTTTGTGTTTAGTGATGTAGACCTCATCCCAATGGATGACAGGAACACCTACAAATGTTACAGCCAGCCACGGCACCTCTCTGTATCCATGGATAAATTTGGATTTCGGTGAGACGCCTTTCGGAGTGGCATCTGTTTCCTAATACCACTGCCAGCCTAGCAGGGCAGGCGCAGTGTTACACATCCCGCCCACCAGTGAAAGCATGGGAAAGCATCTCTCCCAAAAGCCTGTCTTAACGTGCAGGGCCTGCAGGGAGCGGGTGGCTGCAGGGGAGGAGGGCGGAGAAATGCAGCTGAGCAGTTTATTAAAATTCACAGCTTCTGGAAGGTGAAATGTAGGGTGAGGAAGAGCTAAGCAGCCTTCATTTTGCAGATGCCCACATATCCCTTCTTGTGTTTCAGGCTGGAAGCTGGAAGACAGCTAGTGTTTCCACCCAGTCTGAAAAGTGAGACACTCTCAGACAGTGAGAATTATGTGCAGCTTTAAAAAGACTGCATCAGACACTATTTTAAGAGCAAGACAAAAATTTTTTTGACTGTTTGGTTTTATGCTGCTGAGAGACCTGCCCTGGTACTTGAGTGCAGCACAGAGCAAAATTTCTTGCAGCATACATTTGGATTCAGCAAGCTGTTCTGAACAAAAATGTGTCTTGCTTTTACTTTCTGGGGGTTATTTTTGGTTTGTGTTTTTTTTTTTTCCCTGTCCCAAATCCCCAAGGAGGAGTTTTTCATCTATAAAGTGAAAACTGGTCATGACCCTGTGGTGCCCAGTAGTGCTAAAGCTATAGCAGTGGTGGTGTTGGCAGGGTCTCTACATATCTCCA
Organism: Dicaeum eximium; assembly: GCA_013396995.1. Taxonomy (NCBI): domain Eukaryota; kingdom Metazoa; phylum Chordata; class Aves; order Passeriformes; family Dicaeidae; genus Dicaeum; species Dicaeum eximium. The sequence goes on along the minus strand of VWZP01003551.1, from coordinate 183,243 downwards.
CTCCAGACCCAAGCCCTGTTTGGAGCAGGACTGCCACTGGCACTGCAGCACCTGCAGTTCTTTCTTGCACTGAGGTGAAACTTAAAACAGAAATGCACGGCCCTGGAGATTCCTCTGCTTATTAAAGCAGAGACAAATCTGTACTAGGTCCTAGTGATCCCTGTGTGGACCCTCTCCTTATGCTCTGGATCTGAATTTCCTCTGTCCCCAATCTCCTGGTGAATTGTCCCATTTCAGGTGGGAGCTGGTTGGCTTTCTGTGTGCAAGGTCACACTGCCAGCTCAGTTTTGGGCTGCGGGCTTCCTTTTGGGGCACTGAGAAGTGTGGAGGTGAGCGGTAGAGCTGCAGGAGGAGAAGGCTCTGTGGCACTCCTGTGGCATTCATGTCGCCTTCAGTGAGGTGATATGCATTTCAGCCTGTCCTTTGAGGACAGTGTACTGCTTAGTAAAAGGCTGCAGCTGGTTTCAGTTGCAAAATACTTCCGAGGTATATTTGGGACTCAGCCTACCCGTTCCCTCTCCCTTGGCTGAGTCCAGGGTACAACAACACATGGCTGCTTCCTGTGGCAGGGAGGTGCCTTGCAGTGGGTGCTGGCTGTGTGTGGGCTGGGTGAAAGGCAGCAGCAAGCCCTTTTCAGGCAGGCTGCCCCTTGGCTAGCACCTCTTCTGCTCTAATATGCTCTTTTCTCTACTTCCAGGTTGCCTTACAATCAGTATTTTGGAGGTGTGTCTGCCCTGAGCAAAGAGCAGTTCACAAAGATCAATGGGTTCCCAAACAATTACTGGGGCTGGGGTGGTGAAGATGATGACATTTATAACAGGTAAATAATTTTTCCTCCTTGGCACCCTGGGGTGTATCCAGGGTGGGGATGAACACAGACCTGCTGCTCTCACCTGGGTGTGGGGGGACATGGGGTGTCTCCAGGCAGGAGGTGAAGGGGGTGTGTGGGCAACCTGTTGGCTCAGCGAGAGCATGTTCCTGTGGGGGCTGGCACCCCACTTCTCAGCTCCCAAGGTGTGGTGGAGAGGGGTCTCGTTGGAAAAGTCGCACCCCGGCCCCCTCCCCCTGCCATTGTTCCTTCTCCCTGTAGCCTCACCAGCACCCACTCCAGTGCACTGGCTGGAGCAGTGTGCTTCTGCATCTCCCAGCACTGGCTCAAGGAAGGGGATTCAGGACATGCAGCCAAAGGTGGATGAGACTTTGACCCACCTTGCCCAATGCAACCCAAGATTTATTTGGGTCTGCAGTGTTGTAGCAGATCCCTTTGTTCCCAGGAGAGTTCCATTTGTCAGGCTGTCTGTATAATGCTGTGAGCCATGTGAGCTTGCCTGGAAGGAAGCTGAGCAAGGCTCAGAAGTGCAGGAGAGGATGAAGATGTTCTCACAGGGCAGGCTGGGAAGACCAGGGCAAAGGATGAACATAGGGTTATGCTACCTTACAGCTTCACGTATCTACAGTATTCACTGAGAGAAATCATCATGAGGGGCTTGTATTTGGAAGCCTTCTTCATGTTTCTCAGTAACAAAACCACTCTCTGATCTTTTCCCTGGGGTTCTGAACTCTTCTGGGCTTCATGAAGGATGTTCCAAAAAAAAAAAAAAAAACCAAATTATATCTTCCTGAGGTTTTGCACTTCTGTTAAAACACTAAGAGAGGGACAGCTTTCCAGTAGGGCATTCAGAGCGTGGTGGCTGTCCTTTCTTTTTGGGGCACTTGGGTTTTCAGGAACAGAAAATGCTACACAGAAGTGAAAAGGGAGAGGCAAAGAAGAAATCAAGTACTTTTTCATCACTGATATTCATGAAAAAACTCTGCAGGTGCTTTGTAGAAGGCATGCAAAGACAGGCTGCCCCTCACCCAGTAGGTCCCAGCTGGGACCACTGTGACTCTGACAATGTGTCTCCTTTATGTTGCTTCACCACCATTCATTTCAGTTTCCCCCAGCACTGCAGCATTCACGTCACAAAAAATAAGTGCTCCTCTGGCTCCTATCCAGATGGGTTAAAAACTAGATGACTCTCACTCAAAGTCAAGTCTACAGCTTGGAGCAGGGTTAATGTGAGCGTTGGGTGTTGTTTGGAGGAGATGGACGTGTAAGTGAGGGTGTGGTGAATTATCTTGGTGTTGGCAGGGGGAGGTCTCTACTCCACACCATAGATAGGGTCTGTGTGGAAAAGGACTGGTTTTCCTTCCTTGTGTTGGCAAGCTTGGAAGTGCATTAGTGACCCCCCCCCTAAAAAAAAAAAAAGGAGTAGGTAAAACCAGTGGTTATTTGTGGAAGGTGCGGCAGAGCATCCCACATCCGTTGGGTGTTTAATGTACTTGCTTTTTACAGGCTGGTGTTTAAGGGCATGGGGATATCCCGTCCGGATGCGGTCATTGGGAAGTGCAGAATGATCCGGCATTCCCGGGACAGGAAGAACGAGCCCAACCCCGAGAGGTGTGTCTCACCCTTTCCCACAGCAGGTTTAGGGGTGCCTCCTGCCCTTGCTTCTCGCCCTTGCCCTTGCTCTGCCTTGTTCCGACTGCTTGGCTTTCCCTTTGCCGGGCACAAAGGTCCAATGTGGAAAGGCTGCAAACATCTCCTCCCTGACTGAGCTCTCTGCTCCTGCTCTGTAAGCTGCCAGCTTCCCCTTGCCAGTTTATTATCTATTTATAGACCTTTTCCCCAGCGTTGTGCTATGGCATGAAGGCCTCTCCTCTTTTTTCCTTTCTTAAACACAGAAAATTAGATTCCGAGCAATTGTTTCCAGCTTGTCTTTGGGGTATAAACCTCTGCTCTAGTTCAGAACTGGAAAAGTGTGATTTAAAAGCTTGGCTGCTTCTTCCTAGCTAAAATTTGACCCCATAGGGATGCATTAGCCCATTGCTTAGGCTGGCCAAATCTGGGAGTTTATGGCACTGATGCACAGGTTTTTCTTGAAACACCTGCAATGCTGCCTGAGAGGCATGCAAAGATCAGATTGTTTAAACATTTTTTCCTTTCTTTCTTTCTTCGTTGTCTCCGCCTCCTCCCCCACTTCTTTTTCTTCCCCTCCTGCAGGTTTGACCGAATTGCTCACACACGGGAGACAATGAATTCTGACGGCTTAAATACACTATCCTACAAGGTGTTAAGAACTGACAAATACCCTCTGTATACAAAGATCACAGTGGATATTGGCTCCCCTAACAGCTAACATCAGAGATGCAACAGAGACTTGCCTATATTGCCCAGGATATCTGGCCTCACTGATGCATTATATGTGCTGGTTTTGTAACGGTTGCAATGAACCAAAAAAAAAAAAAAAAAGGCATCTTTTGGAATGCCAAAGGGTCTCCAAATTGGTTGGACATGTGCTTTTTTAAAAATTTTTTTTAAATTTCAAACTTGACTTTACACAACTTTCTAGCTCTTCATTGTTTTGTAAGTCCAGAAGCTGTACATACGAGTTGTAAATAGTTACTTTGCCAGAAAATGTTGAATCTGGTCTATTTGCTGCAGTACTCCCCATGTTGAATTAATTGCTGGACTCAAATTTTTATGATTATGACTGTGATGTATCAGCAGTTACTGCCCATGTTATTTGGTATTTTGAATGAGGTGCATGCAGGCATTCTTTTTAATTCATTTCTGGTTTTACTTTATGAAGGACTGTAAAATGCTGCTAAAATTGTCCAAGTTTACGCTTTGCATTAGATTTTTTAAAATGGAGACAGCATAGTACAACTTTTTTCTCAGAGTGACCAAAACAAACATCTCCTCTATGTGCAGAGCAGGTGTTGAACAAGCAAGTCTGGATTCAATGAATGTCACTATTTCGTCTCAAAGGAGGCTGTGAGTGAGTTGAGACAGTTTGCCAGAATTTGTGGGTAAGCTCCCTGGATAGTGTGGGAAGCTACACAGATGACCTCTCAAAAAACCGCTGACTTCAGATAACATTACTTCTGGATATGATAGAGATTATTTGCTTCAGCAAAACACCACCTGGGATTTTTTTTGGGGGGTGGAGGAATTCAGAGAGGGATGGATCTGTGGTGTTGGTTTGTAGTTTTTTTTTTTTCCATTAAATAAAGATTAATTTAATTGCACAAATAAATTATGGCCTTAAAATTTGCTAACACTTGTTAGCAGTGGTAGGAAGTTACCACGCTATTTAAGCATTGTCTGAAGCTTCCTAACACCAAAATTTTCACTTGCAAGGTTGTGCATAAAACTTGAATTCTTTTATTACTTTTGTTGTTGTAACATTTTAATAACTTTTAAAAGTAATTTGTGTATCATAAGCGATATATTTAATACCAGATTAAAGTAGGGTGCAGCTTAATAGGATATGATTCAAAGCCTCCTTTATCTTTAGACTAGTAGGCTTTTTATGTGCGTCATTATATATAAGCCACGTATTTTGTTTGCTCTGCGTATTTGTCTATTAAATCTCCTGCGGTGCTGAGATATTCACAGCAGGGCTGACATCCAAATGATTTTTCTTTGCCTAAAGCCTGTTTGCAGTGTGTGTCCTCTATCTGGAACCTCCCTTCCAATTGTCTCAGGCTTGAGGGGCATGCACATTCTGCAGTACTATTTTCGGTCAGTGCACCAGGGCACCTGTGCAGACCCTGCTTTTCTTCCCCTTGACCGCGTCAGCCTCAAGCGCTGACACCCACGGAGCTGGTTTAAGTGATTTAAAGCTCTTAGCCAGAACTCAGAACTGAATTCCTTCTGGTGAGTACTTTGCCACCAGCTCTGACCACAGCAATTTGCACTTCCTTGGCCTGTGCTGAAGGTTGTTAAAATCANTTTGGGGTTTTTTTTGTTACATTTTTTGAGACCTGAAGGTTCTGCTGAACCCTTGCACTGCAGGGGTGGGATCCTGCAGGGACCAGAGAACAGTGCATTTCTTCTTAGGCCAGCAGTGGTTCACAGGATGCATAGGTACTTTAATTACTAGATGCCTCTTCAGTCTCACTTTGGAAAAGTCTTCACCTCCTTTGGTTCAAAGCTCTTTCTGGCTAGGCTTGCTGCTCCAGTCATGGTGAGAGCTGAGGAAAGATGGGCTTGCATGGAGTAGGAGCAAAGTGCAAGGAAGAAGGCTTGTGATAAAGAGCTTATCCTTTGTGCTTATCATTGCATATTAAAAAAAAAATAAGTACAATAGCCCTTACAGCAGATCAGGCTCCAGGTCTTAGAGACGCAAGGGAGTACACGATGTGTTTTACAGAAACCCGGTCAAATGTCTCCCTGTAAAACATTGGCATGAGTGTAGTCTGTAGCAGTAATGGAGACACAGGAGTGGACTATTTTTAAATTTTTTTTCAAAGCTGCCTTAGACGGGGGGCTTCACTTCCACAGCAAGCAGCAGATAACCAAAAATTTATCAAAGCTGCACTTTAAAATGCCATATCTTTGCAGAGAGCACCTCAACTTTGTGCTGAACCTTTTGTAAGTCGAAGAGTTGGGACCTTCAGCTGTAGTGGTGTCTGTCTGCTACCAGGTGGGTGAGGCAGACACTGGCAGCATTCCTTGCAGTGAGAGTCTTTGACAGTCAGAAAAAAGTTAGTGCGACAAGTCATTGTTTGGCTGTATGCCAAAATTATTCAATGTCATGAGGTGAGATGAGTGCTTGTTTCTGGCTGTTGCTCTCAAAGGTTTCTACAACACGTGCCTTGAAAGAGAGAAGAAACGGAAACTGGAAAATCAGGAAACCTGAAAACCCTTTTCAGCAGGGAGATACTAGCAGTGCAAGAAGCTGCTGCATAGTTTATCTTTCACTGCTAAAGCCACAAGCCATGTGAAGAGCTGAAGCCACTTTTTGTAGCTCATGTTGCCCTTTGGTGCTGACCTGTGATTTCTAGATCTCATTGTCTCTGTGTAAACTGTATCAGTAAAACTCATTAAATGCTCTTGATTCGACCTGGCCATGAAATTTCTCTCCCTGGGATTTTCAGGGACCACATCTACAAACACTCACATTGCACCGAAGCCAATTCCGACGGTGTCCTATGGTGGGAGGTGTTTTTTCCTCTTGCCTACTGGTGAAAACACTTAAAGTGATACTGATTGTAACTAATGGCTGAAACCCAGAAAAACAGCTTCAAAGGAAACGCTAATGCTTGGACTCTTTTGGATGACTGACTGCTTGTTAGCATGAGGGAGGGTCCTGATATGCTGCTTTTCCCCAGGATGCTACTTGTATACTGGACTGCTTTTGGGTTTACTGTAGATGGTTTTGCTTTTGCATTCTTACAATTTATATATCAAGGGATGTGTAATCCAATGTTCCTTCTTTACTATTGATGTCAAATAAAAATATTTTCAGTTACAACGTTTGGCAGCATTGCTCTGGATTACCCCTTTGTCTCAGTGGGTTTCTGGCTCATGGGGTGGACTAGGCCGTGCCTTAATCTCCTTGCATTAACTTTCTCCAGCTTTTCCTCCGTCCGGCTACCTCATGAATTAACGTCTCTGTGCTGCAAAATTTTTGCCCATTACAGACACAGACCTAAGAGTGCCCAGATGACACCAGAAAATTGTAAGGTGGTTCCTTTATCTGTGGGTAGGGGGACAGCATGCAGTCCATCCTGAAAGCAGGCAGAGGATGCAACTCTCACTCAGGCTGTGATTGCTTGGGCAAATAGGTCACTGCCTGCTCCCTGAGTGCTTGTGGGTTTGGCTGGAGTGTGGAAATGGCAGAGTAATTCCTGGGAAACTGAAGTAAACATTTGCCTGTGCTTCTTAGCAATTTCTCACAAAAACAGTTTCTGTGGAAGAGAACTTTCTGGCCAGACTGTGGCGAAGGCTACGCATGAGCTCCCCAGTGCTCTCCAGGGAAAGTTGGGCTTGTTTCCAACTGAGACCAACTAGCAGCCTCTGGGCCAGGCTGGCACAGTGGGCAGGACATCCCCAAGCTCCTGCAGTTGATTGCAGGCATGCTCTGAAGACCATATTGACCGAGGGCTCTGGAAGAGAGCAGTGGCCTTTGCCTGCTCTGTCCCTTCACAACTGTCTCCAAGGGTTTTTGGGACAATGCGGGACCATCACTAAAAGAAGTTGCCAGCAAACTGGGGTGCTGCAGCAGGCCTGGTGGTTCCTGTTGCATCTTCTGTCGACTCTCAAACCCTGAAATGTTGCACAGGAATCATGGGTGTTACCTTTTCATGCTTCCAAGTTTGGCATCTACAGGCAGAAAATAGTCTAAGAGCAACCTTCCACTTCTTCCTGCAGATGGGAGGAGTATTCTGTGAGCAGAATACTTCTGCCCTCAGAGTATTGAGCTATTCCTCTCTCTACACCCTGAGTGGGTGAGGCTCTGTGGCTGGAAGAAATCATGTGTGGAAATTTTGTCCCCTGTGGAAAGCAGCAGCTGAGGAGTGTCACCAGGATTTCACCCTTCTCCCCACTAGTTACCAAGGCTTCTCTGGACCAGAACAGCATGTGGCTGGTAAAGGATCCCATGACTCTTGCTGCGAGACCATATTTGATCTAGCAGAGCTTTCTCCACCTCATGCTCCACCTGCCTGCCAAGAGCCAGGATGAGGAAGCAAAGGTTTCTTACATTTATCCCACATGTTTACCATGCTACACTTTCCTGTTCTCCAGCCCACAGGGGAAAAAACAAGCCAAAAACTCACAACAAAAAAGAAGTTGTTAAAAGGAAGAAAAGTTCTAATCTAGAGTTTGCTAAACCTTTTCACCCTCCTGGAAGGAGTCTGAAGTAGGCGTGCTTGTCCTTTGTTCTTGCTTTGTGTCTTAGCACAGCACTGCTGATTGATGGATCTGTTCTCATTTGACTACATCCAATGTGCAGGATGTCTATTTACTCAGGGACAGTGCACTCATATGACACCTATATTTTCTGTCAACCCAAGGCAGCAACCCCACTCCTGAAGCCTGTTTTCCTTATCCATCCACTGCCCTAAATATAACTACTGGCAATGAAGATGAGTGCACAAAAATCTCTGTAGAGTGAGTGGTGACTTGCCACCCAAGTCTGCATTAGACCTTGCAGTGATGAGCTAAGTGGGGAAAATAAGGGGTTTGGGTTAAGTCCAAAGGCTGGACCACCAGTGGACCTTTTCCTGATTACCTTCCTGCCTTTCATGTGCATGAAAATAATTTCCAAGAATTCTTGCTCTGTGATTTTTCCAAGGATGGAGGTATTGCTCAAAATAATTTTGCAATTACATTTTGTAATTACTGCAAAAGGATGGAGGTACTGCTGCTGTTTCACATATCTTTCTCCTTGCCTTCCCTAAAGGTGAGCATCATATTAGGTATTGCATTCAGCCTTTTCCCATTTGCCATGATATTCCACCATGGCTGACAGCAACTCCATTGACATGAACTGATAACTCATCTGAGTTAGTGTCATCTATTCTATTCTCTCAGCAGTCCTTAAGCCCCACATTTGGTCTTCCCACCTACTTCCAAAACCAAGCTGGTGAGTGCAGACATCTGGGAGCAGGCTTTACCTCGGAAGATGCTACAAAAATCCATTGATCATTGTGCTTTTTTCCCTTATTGTCCAGTACCACAGTGTTTCCTCCAGCTGTCAGTGGATGTGCATTTTCTCCAACTTCTAGAATGCCTGTAGGGTCCTGTTGTACTACCTTCAATGATCCTTTCTAGTCTGAATTGTAGGTGGAACTTGGCCATGCCCAATGCCACCTCTAAGTACCCAAGCAAGCAAAGTTGCTGTCTATCATATTTCCCATTCTTACATGCTGCTTTGTTGTTGTTCTTGGTTTTTTTTGTTGGTGTTTTTTTATTTTTGGTTTGGTATGGGTTTTGTTTATTATTTTGCTACAAGAGGTGCCCTTTTTAGTCAAGCAGGATTTCTTGTGAAATTCCCAATCTTCCTGCAGGAGGGAAGGCTTGGGATATTCAGGATGAACACTGAAAACACCCTTCCCAAGGAGGGTTTTGCAGTCCTGGGACAGCATACTGAGGTGCCACCTTGGGAGGTTTCAAGGGCTGATCAGTGGTTCCCGGGCTGTGTGACTGACACAGCAATAAACCAGCCCCTCAGGAGCTCCAGGCCAGAGCCAGCAGAGCAGCAGGAGTGCAATCCCTGTGTGAAGGGACACCACTGCACTAAGGTCGTGGACAATGCCAAAGCCTGGAGAAAGCCTGCAGGGCACTTCCAAGGAAAGAGCAGGGAGTCGCACGGTTGCCTGTGCTTTCCAAACCTGCTTTACACTATATTTTACTAATCAGAACTTGGCATGGTGATTGCACTGTGACCATCTGCCATGCTGCAAGAGAGAAAGGGAGAAGCTGTGAAGCTTTCCAAGGTTGTGTCGAACTCATCCAGAGCTGGCAAACCTGTTAAGCCCATGTCTGGGAGCACGTGGAGGTGCTGCTGACTATTGGCACGTAGGAAATCACATTTAGAGCTCACTGACCAGGTTTTGTTTTTTTACGTCTCAAACTTTCTCTCAAAAGGGAGAGAAGCAACTTATTCAAAAAATGCAAAACGTTGGTAGATTCCTGTGTGAAAAAGATTTTGAAAAGTCATCCCTCCAGCATTACTCCACCTAGCAAATGCCTCAGTTTTCTTTCCAAAAATACAATCTGGAACAGAAAAAAAAAAATCATAGCCACTGTATCTCTTTTCCATGGGATTTAGTGACCCCTCTAAGGGAAATGTTCTGGCAAGTCTTCACAGGGAAGAGAAGCACTGATGAAGGGGGTCTGGGGTCTGAGGTCACAGCACTCCAGAGCAGCATGTGTTCCAGCAATGTGGGAGAAGATGTCTCTGCAGCATAACTATTCTCCCCATTTCCAGAAATACTGCCAGAGATACATGGGCTCAAGGGAAGGTGAGATGTGCCAGAGAAGAGACCAGGACTGGAAAAAATCTGTATTGAAGGGAAAAGAGATTATTCTTCTGTTTGTGGTCCAAATTTCTTTGTCTTTCTAACTGTGGTACAACCAGAGCTGATGTGTTGTGACAGAGGAGGCAGTGGTACGGTCAGCCCTTGCACTGGGGTCTTTATGGATTTAATGCATCCACTCATCAATCATCAATGCCTGGGAATGTGCTTGACACAAGGAAGGGCAAAAGCTATGTAAGGACATCAGTGGCACGGGTGAGGTGGGTGAAACAAGTCCACAGAGGCAGCCTTGGAATGTCACAGAAGCATAGAATGGCTGGGGTTGACAGGGACCTTTAAAGACCATCTATTTCTAACTTCCCTGCCATGGGCAGGGACACCTTCACCTAGCCCAGATTGCTCAAAGCCCCATCCAACCTGACTCCAAACGCTTCCAGGACTGGGGCATCCATGTCTCTCCAGTTTTAAGAGATGTCATGTGAGACAGTGTCAAACTCTTTCCACAAGTTCAGGTAGATAATATCTGATGTTCTGCAGAATGGCCAAGTTTTGCTCATTTCAGGTGGAAAACACTGACTTTCTGCCTGTGTCTCTAAAACTTGCTTTCTCACCCAGCTGCTAGAAATTTGCCTCACATATTTACCAGGCCTGGGTGGTTTTCCAAACTTAGGTCTAAGCCTGAGTCCTACAAGGGAGCACTAAGCTAAGGGGACAAATTGGATGTCTCTGAAGCAATAGGAGGACGAAGACTACAGCTTCCACTTCAACTGGACAAATCCCTGAGCGATGATAAAGTATGAATTCAGATTTACACTAGCTTTGAGCAAAGGGGTTGAGCAAGAGCCCTCAAGAGATCTTTCCTTGCTGTAATCATTCTAAACCACCATCATACCCTTAGAAAACACAATTACAGAGGCAGCAGTTGACTGTGTTTTGGTTACCTCTAACTTACCTGACACTGTGGTACTTCTCAGCAAGAATCCTGGAGAAACAAGGTCTCAGCATAACTTGTTGACATAACAATGATTGCCCAGACAACACAGAGAACAGGAGTGGAAACTGGGGTTTCTCAGAGAGATCTACTTACCAGCCCTCCAAGCTGTGACCTCACTGCAATGAGAATTTCTGGTGGACAAGATGACATCTGATTGCAGAGATGGTGAGGGCCTTTAACATGTAAAGGGCTGCTGAGTATCAGTCAGTATTGGCTACTGCAAGCAGCAGGGCTGATGTGGCTCTCTGCTCTCTGCAAAACTAGCTGTTTTGAAAATCAGCCTAAATCACCTAAACCATGCCTAAACCACTGCCACTGGCCCACCTTAGAAGCATTTTGCTAGGAAGTGCTCTGTGCCACATGTGCTAATTACAATACTGCCCAAAATCATGATTAGATACATTGACACATACATATTAAACCCACTGAGAACTGGAGCATTAGATGAGCACAAACAGCTATGCTCAGACACATACATGGCACCATGCACCCTGCTCTTGCCAGCTCAAAAGGGTTTTGCAACCAGGCAGATGATGAGAACATCCATCTTTAGAGATGTTCAGATGCCATCTGGAAATGTCCTGGGTGATTGGCTCTTTGTGGCCTTGCTTGAGGAGGGAGCTGGGATCAGATGATCTCCAAAGTTCCCTTCCAACCTCAGCTGCATGTGGTCCCCAGGAGAGCAGAGATGTGTGGATCAGAGCTGTCCACAGCACTACAGCTGTGGCACAGAAGCCCCCAGAATCACACCACATTCGGCATCCTGGCACTTTTTCAAGGTGCCTGAGCTTCTAGACAGTTCTTAGCGCTTGTCCTCCGCCCCCTTTCCCACGCAGCACTGGCAGGTGCTGCTTTCCCACACCGCAGCAGGTGCCTGACCCCGTTGCTCAGATGTGTTTCTCATTGCTCAGCTGCCGCTGCTTTTCTTTGGAACACTTAACACAGGCTTTGCCCAGCTTTTGAGGCTGCACACCTAACCCACTGCCAGTGAGTTATTTATAGTCCTGGAGCCTCTGCTTCTGGCCTGTTCCAAAACTCTCAAGGCCCCTGCTGCTATCGTGCTTACATCACACATTAATAACAAGAGACACCTGGCACCACAGGCCAGTTCACACACCAGGCATTTATGAGATGTTGGCAACATGTGTAACAGGCCACAACGGGGTCTTGGCGTGCTGAGCATCCACTGTTTCAGTGTAAAGGCTGGGACTGTTACCAGCAGCAGCAATGTCCTTCCTCGTGGAGCCCCAGGTGACAGCTGGGTGGCAAAAAAGCAAATCAGAAATCTCAGAGCATAAATCTTACAAAAACACAGCAAAGCTCACTGTGGGACCCTATAGGAAAAGGGAGTATTTATTTTGAAACTAAGCCAGTTGCCTCTTAGTCACAAAGATATTCAAGCTGAGAGCATCCGAGTGGTCTGTCCAGGATGAAAACACCAAAATGCAAGCAATCTGTCCAAGGACACTGAATGCTGATGCAGAGTTAAAGGGACACTCACTACTGAGGTCTTATGATGGCTCCTGTGTTGTTACCTCAGGAAATGTGTGCTGCTTTTGAGCCTTGACTTTTGGTACCTGTTAGGAGCTGATGGTGATTGTGGTCCCTTATCTCTCCATTTTCTTAATCTCTGCTTCTCTTCTGGGAACCATTAAGAAATAGTCACTGCTCTTTGTCTCTTTATCAGGATGCTTTATGCCTCGTCCTCCAAACACTATTTTTAATGGGTTTAGTATATCCTGCTTTAGGCTGTCAAATATTTGAGACCATCCTGGGGGTTGGAATGGTCTGGAAAGCAGTTGGAACCTGTAGCCAGCCATCATGACTGCCCACCCTGTGGCTGCTCTGCCACTTGTTCCTGCAGGTGCTCCTGCACTCACATACTCTCCATCCAGTCAATGTTTTCCTTGCAGAATAATGACAACCAGCATAGGTTTTCCATGAAGATAGGAGAAGTAAGGGTAAGGGAACAGTTGGCACCTTATACAAATGTTGGTTTGACACTCAGGATCAACAAAGAGGCTGAGAATTGCTACCACAGTCACCCATGAGGCACAGTGCTGTCAAATAAACTTGTTTTCTTCTATTTTTCCTCCTTAAAAAAACAAAAACAAAAACAAACCAAAACAAAATAAAAACAAAACAAAAGAATAAAAAACAAGCAGTACAGGATTAATGCTTCAATCCAATAAAGGGAAGGGTGTTTCTGTTATATAATTGGATTTCCTCAAAGCATTTTTCACTTAATACCACATGATGCCTCAGTAAGACCCATGCCTTATACAAAAGAAATAAGTTTAAAAATTGTCTGGTGACCTTTCAGAAAGTAGCTGTTGCAAAACCTTTCAGAAGTTTGCAGATGGCAGAAATATGGTGGCATGGCAAATGTCTCTCTGTTCCAGGAGGCTCTGGATCTAACCAAATCACTACAGTTTGGTGAAATAAACTTTAATAAAAAACGTAACTGGAGGCAAATAATGTCAGATGTGAGATCTGCCTTGGAAAGCAGTGTTGCAGAGAGATTGAAGTGTATCTGTGGGTAACACCGTGAGCTCTTTGCGCTGCAGTTAATAAGGATAATGCAAACCCCAGCTGTAAGAAAGTGAGTAACAGCATTAGAAACAGACAGCTTTTGCTTCTGTGTGCAGCCCTGGTAAGGCAAAGCACTCGGTTGCTGTATTTCCAGAGGAACAAGGACACATGCATATTCAAAGAACTGCAGAAATTAGCAGGGAGTGCTATAAAAATTAACCTTGTGCTGCACATCCAAGAGGGAAAGTGTCTCTGAGCCCTGTTCAGAGGTAGAGTGCAGCAAAAGGGAGAAGGCTGTAATATTTCCCTCTAGCCTCAGATCCATAAAGTCTCTACTGTGCTCCTCCCTCACACTGACTATGCCTCTGGGGAGGAGACATTGACAACTCTAAAGGAAACTTTTTTGTCTTTATGTTGCAACAAGACTATAAGGCAGGGCTCAGGCTGCAGAGCTGGACATTGGCAGAAGTCAGAAAGAATGACTCCATGCCAACTGCATTTTATATTTTTGATCCTCAAAAGTGTTTTGTAAGAGATAAAAGTGCTGAGCAAGTTTGGAAAAGCAGTGAGTTAAAATGATCAGTGTGAGCAGTACGCTCAAAGGGCACAGGGTGGACAAGCAAAACTGAGCATACCTCTGAGCCAAGATGGAGCTGCAGAACTGAAGCCATTCTTTTGGGTGGATAACTTCACCTTAAAGGGCTGAAATAATTCATTCCTAGTACTGTTTCAATACTCAGGGCATTTCCTTATTTTCTGTGTGCACAGTATGACCCAAACACTTGAGTATGTTGGGGATAGCCAGGTGAATGCCTTACATCCATCTACCCAAGCACTGTCTATCCATCTTTCCCTCTGCAGGTTGTCCAGCCAGCGAACCTATTTTTTCACATCACTTATTTTCCAAGCTGCATATGTGCACAGTCTCTTTGCCCCATCTGCCACTGAGAATGGTTGGATATCAACCTCAGCTCTGACAAATCCCTTGCCGCCTGTTAGTGAGAGAACAGCCCTTCTGCAAGTGTCAGGTGCAAAAGCCCCAGTGTGGGGTCAGCAAAAGTGGATGCAGACATCTGGCTTTAGCAAACAAATTCTTCCTGAACTCCAAGCCAAGAGCAATGCAGCTTTTTCTTTGTCTCTGGGAGGAGGGGACAAGACCCTGGACCCCAGATGTTTTCCAGCAGAACACTTACACAAAGCCTTCAGCAGTCTGCCAGAGGAGTGCCACATGTCCAGACAGATGTTAAGCAGAGCTAGATGTTAAGCAGAGCTAGACCCTGAGGGGTTTGGTGGTGAGACAGGGAATCTTGGCAGTTGAGAGCAACACAGCCCAGGACAGGGAGAAAAGCAGATAAGCCCCCAAAATCCCTGCAACAGTGCAGTACAGCTACTTGGCTTTCCAAAGAAATGGCCGAAACCTGCACGTGCTCTTACTGAAAGAGTCTTGTGACCAAAAAGCCAGAGGAATCCCAGTGGACGGCTGCAAAGGAGAGGAGCTTGGATGGCTCATTTGCAGAGTGGAGTGGGAACAGATGCCGCTCTACCACCCTGACCCCTCTATTTGTATTTCATCTTCCCTTGCAACTGCCTCAGAGCTGCCTCCCCCAGCCCCCCCAGCAGAGCTGATATTAAGGCATCACTGTGTCACCTGGGGCACAGGGGGGTGGGCTGAAATTTCATCCTAAACAAGCTTGGAGACAGAGGAACTTGCACAGTTGTCAAACCAACCAACTTCTCCTTATCTCTGTTGTGATTATTTCCTCCCCCTGCTGCATTCCTTGAATAGCAATACTTGTTTTGGAAATTCCTCTCCCCAACAGTTTCAGGCTGGAAATCTTTGAGGATGCAGGAGTAGCCTGGTGTCAGAAGCTGCAGTTGCCCTGTATCTGTGTGACAGGCTGCCCTGCCCACGTCCCCACGGGGCTTCCTGGGGGAAGCAATGCCGCAGTCTGGCAGCTGCTGAGTATGTAGTTTTTGTTTTTGTTGTCCCATCACTTACAGGCCCTCTGATTCAGCACCTTGCTGCACAGCTGTGGTGGCACAGCAAAGCAGCTCATTCCTTCCAAACCTGCTGCTCCAACTCCCAACCTCTGCCTTGGCTTCAGGACTGTGCAAACTAAAGGAAAACTACCTATGGCCAAAGTACTGCAGCTCAGCAGAAGGGATCTGGCAGTAGTGCTGCCAAGCCCTTTGGCATGTTTTGCTCTCTCTGGTGGCCACCATATGGTATTTCATGTCTTGCCCACTAAAACATTCATATCTGTACTGGGTGAGAGGAGATGTGCAATCACATGTCAGTCTGTGAGCACAGGGGTTTTAGTGAACAGCCAGTGATTAGGTGGGGGGTCCTGGCCTGTGTTTGAGTATGCTGGAAGGAAGAGTAATCTTTGGGCTGAAAACCCCATTCTAGGAAGTCAAAAATCAAGGGAAGGAAAAGGGCTGTGGCATAGTTGTACACTTTTCAACCCCGGACAGCTGGTTGGTGTCCTGGTCCCCTCAAGAAACAGCTGCAAATCAAGCACACAGGGAACATCCTGACCTAAAGAGGACTTAGTAGGGAAAAGAGCTGTTGGCACTGAACTGAGAGGTATGCTCTTAGCCTGATGTCAGCAATAGCTTGCATGACTAGGAAGCAAATCAGTGTCACAGATCAGGGGCTTGTCTAACATGTTTCTGGGGAGCAGAAGGCACAGAATGTGCTGATGCACAGGACAGTGCCATGCTGCAGCACACACAGAACTCATCCCCACCTGTGAGACCCTGGACAGGCTGGGGGAGGGACACCCAGGTCCGTTGCAATGCACACGCAATGAGTGCACACCTCATGCCAGCAAAGACTGCAGATGTCTACAGACCAGACTGCCTGGGGTCAGGACCCCCAAAATCTGCCTGCCACAAAGCTGTACTGCTGCCAGCAGGCAGTAGACTTCTGCTCCAGCCAGAAAGAGGCACTTCATCCACATGAAAGATCCTTAAAGTAAGAGAGCAAGTCCTTTGAACTGCAGACTGACCCAAACGGGTGAGCAAAAAGAGATGGGAAACAGCCTGCAGAGCACCCAAAAAGCCAGGTAGCATGGAGTTGGGTCAGAGGCTGAAAACCTTTGGCCATACCTGAAGTCTCTCTCTCCTGCCCAAACACTGCATTGTGCCGTGGGTCCACAGTGCCTACGGAGCAACATCTCTGTGTATCTTACCCTGGGCCTACTGCACCTGACAAAACATCATCCTGAGCATCGTGTATGTCTCTGTTCATACGTGCGGAGACATCCTGCACTGGAGCAATGGACAAAGAATAAGGCTGCTGGGCTATGGAGGTACCACAGCTCCAGGCAAAACTGGGTAGTTTTGGAGGTCAAAACCCCATTTTAGGAGTGTTACTCCTGTGAGTCAGTGCACAGAAGAGAACCAACACAATCCCGCACACCAAAATCCTATGGCAGAGAAAGCCTGAGTTGCAACATTTGTTTCGGTAACCTCTAAGAAATAAATTAGCTTCACTAAAGCTAATTCACTTCACTGCACACACAGAGATTTACAAACACGTTGTGAGGCAGCTGATGAGTCCTGGGAGCTGTGGCTGTATTGAGGAGAGGAGGCTGGGCTGTTCTGGACTCAAGGGCAGGTTCTGCCACTGCTTCAGACAGACATTCTCAGTGGCAGATGTGACAAGGAGACTGCGGGCAGGTTACAAGAGTTCAAAGTCTGGACATACTTTTGGACACGAAGAGGTGTGAAACCAGGCACGTTGGTTAGAAGGAGGTGCCAACTTCTTTATAGCTGAGAGGGCAGGGAACACACAGCCAAGAAAGGCGGCAGAGGATTGGGGATGGACATGAGCCCTGAGGGGTGGACATGGGACAGGTTTTTCCACATTGTGCTTAATTTGAGCTGGTTCCTGCTAGCAATCCTGTGATGCACCCAGAGGAAGCAAATGACCTTTCTCAGAGGAGTTTCATGTTTCAAGCACACTTGCTTCCAGCACACCAGTGTTTACACAGCGCTTATTGATCTCAAAATAGAGCACTTAATGAAACACTGGGGGGTTTTCCCACATCCTTACAGTGCCATTTGTTACTGGTGGTGGTGTACAAGGGGACACAGTGAGCTGGTAATTTGAATCTGTTCACACATTCATTAGAAGAATGCCCTATCAGAAGAAAATATATTTTGCTGCACATGTATGATTGAACCTTATCTTGAATGCCAGAAAAGGTTGACAGTGCTCAAATGACTAGTTATGTCTTTTCCCAGCCCAGGGAGGGCGGAATTATCTCTCCATTTCTAATTGGCTTGCTTTTGGCCATCCTGAGCAGAGCCACCATATCTTTTCTTACACCCAAACTCTGCACAGTGAGTGCTGAGGATATTCACCAGGTGCATACCCTGGCCAGGGGCCCGACATGGATGGGTACATGATGGATAAAGTCTTGCCTTTCCAGACAGACTTTCTCCTGACCATTCTCATTAAAAGCAGATGATCAGAGGCCAGGGCTCATGGTGAACTTGCTGAGAGTTTTATGTCCTCTGACTCCCATGGATGCAGAAGGCAGAGTTTGCACTCTGATGCTAATGATAATTTGCAGGTGCCTGCCAGTGCATGGCCTCGGTTGCAGTGGACCATGAAGAACTCAGAGTGGTTCTTGCTAGTCCTTTACATTGGTGACTTCTTAAAGCTGCTCTCAAATTGCAGCTGCAAAGACAAACAGTTATTTCTGTGTTTGGGATAAGAGGGAAAAGAGAGAACCATGAGAACCCTACTTCAGCTCTCCTGCCATCCTGGAAGTTTGAGCCAGTGCGTATCTGGACACAGCATTTTGCACACTTGCACAGCCCCAGCCAGCACATGGCAAGAGCACAAGCAAATATGCTTGGAAGAAGTTGAAAGGAGCTTCATGCTAAAGACAGCACTCATCCTTCAGCTGGGCACAGGCAACCCCCATTCCTCAAAGGGGATCCCCACATTTAGCTGTGAGGAAAACGGATTTGATCCTCTCTTTGGTATATTTCCTGCGCTCAGAGTAGCTCAAACCTTACACACACTACCCTTAGATGCCCCAGTGTCATGTTTTCATGAGCCATGCCTGGAACAAATCTTCCAGCCACAGCAGGAGGGAGCTGCTGACTCAGGCCTTCAGGCTGCTATGGAAACCATAGTCATCATGCCTGAAATGCCATCATACTCCCTTCTGCAAACAAACCCCTTATAACCCAGCATAAAAGTCAGCTCTGGGCCAAACCCCTGCCTGGAAGGCACAGCTCCAAGCCACTGTGCTAAAACTGCAGGGAGAGACTCACTGCTGCCTGTGGAGACAGTGAGAAAGTCCTGTCCTTGTCACCACCTCTCCTACCAGCCTGTGTGGAGAGGCCCAGGCAAATGAGGCTGGTCTCAGCTTCAGGAAGTGCTTGTTCTTTTTCAACTCCAGCCCCACTACAGACCCCAGTACTGGGTTTCCTTGCTACTTCCCCATGCAGTCTGAGTCACAGATGCCTCCCCGCCCCAAGACTCCTTCCCCATGGGCTCACAGTGCTTTTGGCCTCACTTGTCACTGCTGTCCTGTGTGCCCAAGGAAGAAGATGTCTGTGGGAAAGGCACGTGTTTACTTTACCATCACCTGGGCAAAGACTTGGCTCAGAGAAACTTCAGTTTGGATGCAGGAAAAAGCTGCTTCCCTGCAGAAGGGATGCAGACAAGTACCAGAGGGCTGGTAGGGTCTCTGGTCTTGGAGATACCACAAACATAAATTGATAAGGCTCAGAACAACTGGACCTGACATTGGGGTTAGCCTGCTTTGAGCAGGGGTTAAGAGCACTCCAGTCTTCCCCTCTGGTTTATTCTAACTGCCTGCTAGCATGAGCTGGCTGGTTGTTTAAGTTTCTGGAGGACATGTTCCAAGGAAGATCCCCATTCCCTAAATTCAGGACTGTAGCATAAACAAGACCCTTCCTCCCTCTGCCATGCCTGAAGCTAAGGAAAAAGTCTTAGAGGCGCTGGTTGACAAGAGGCTCAACAGGACCCAGCCATGGGCACTCCCAGCCCAGAAAGCCAAACGTGTCCTGGGCTGCCTCCAGAGCAGCGTGGGCAGCAGGGAAGGGAGGGGATTCTGCCCCTCTGCTCTGCTGTGCTCTGCTGAGACCCCACCTGGAACCCTGCATCCAGCTCTGGGCTCCCAGCACAGGAAGGACATGGACCTGCTGGAGTGAGGCCAGAGCAGGCCACCAAAATGATCAGAGGGATGGAGCACCTCTGCTATGAGGACAGTCCAAGCAAATAGGGGTGTTCTGCCTGAAGAGGAGAAGGCTCTGAGGCAACCTTGTAGCAGCCTTCCAGTACCTAAAGGGGCTACTGGAGAGCTGGAGCGGAACTTTTTACAAGAGCACATAGTGGTAGGACAAGGGGAAATGGCTTTAAACTGAAAGAAGGCAGGTTCAGATTAGATATTGGGAAGAATTTATTGATGGTGAGGGTGGTGAGGCATTGGAACAGGTTGGCCAGAGCGGTTGTGGATGCCCCAGCCGTGGAAGTGCTCCGTGTCAGATTGCATGGAGCTCTGAGCAGTGAGTCTAGGGGAAGATGTTAATGCCTTGGCAGGGTTGGGAGAGGGGGAGCGGCAGCAGGACTGATCTTTCAGTTTGCTTCCAGCCCAGACCATTCTATGATTCTGTGATGTCCCAGCATAAATTGCTCATGCTACTTTAACACTGAAAATATGCAGGGTTAACAGTCCTACAGAGTGACAGTTCTCTGGTGGATGCTGAAGATACCAGCCATACCAAAGCTACCAGAAGACAGGATATCATGATTTAGCCTGGTGCCTTCCCCAGAGAGACAAATGAGGCTCAACACCTGATGTCAGATGATGTTGGAGTCCAACATGATGACAGAAGTTTCACCGTTTGGGGATGTCACCAAGAAAGAGAATTAGTTCACAGCGGCTGCAAAAGTCCAGCCTGCAAGTGGATCATTAACACTGGATTGATTTCGTCTTGACTGCCTCTGGCAAGGGGCCGGTGAATTATCTGCAAATGTGAGGGTACAGGGAGAGAGAAAAGGACACATAAACATCACTCAGAGGGTTGAGGCTGTGAAAAAGTAATTTGGGCACTTCCCAAATACAATTAAGTTCAGGTGCACCCTTTAGGAAAGACTGAACGCATCCCATCCCTGCCCCCACTCTCGCCGCTTCCCGCTGGCTTCTGGAGGTGCTGTGTCCTGCCTGAAAACACAGGAGATGCGCAGGGACGACCCTGGGTGAAGCCCTACACGCGTTTTTCTGCTCCATTTCCAGAATGACGGTAGGAGGAGAGCGGTCTGGCCCCTCACTTTGGGGTGTCTCCCGTTGGTGTGACCCAAGCTGAGCCATCCCCGGGCAGCACTCCCTCCCCCTGTTCCCCACCACAGCTCCAGCTCATGCATCAGACCCACGTGGGGACAGAGACCCAACCCAGCCCCTCCTCCCGTCCTCCAGGCCAGCTTAGCTACCACGCCATGCCCCTCTGCACCAGCATTTCTTCCTGCCACATCTCCTCAGTTCCAGCCCTGCCCCTGGGCAAACCGCTCTACCCCAGCTCACCAGAGCTTCATTCCCCTCGGGAAGCTGACTCCTCCCCGGTCTACTTCTTCTTAGGTCTCTCAGTCCTACGAATCCTGACCCAGGGATGCCCAAACTGTTGGATGTGTTGACTTTAATTAATTACTTATGCTGATTGATTATGCATCCCTGGTGATTAATATCCCTCAAACCAAACACCCATCTGTCTTCACATTTAAACACAGAAACATTTTTAAGACCTGGTGTTAATAAAAGTTACCAAATTGCATTTGAGAGAACAAGAGGAAGACTGAAGAGGAGAAAAGTGAAGATGATTCTTGTATAAGCAAATCTTTCAGTCATGCCTGGTTAGCTCTTGAATACTCTGTGTGCAGAGGGGAGACAGATGTTGCTGATGCTCTGCTGTATTAGCTGTTGGTCCAAAATTTGTGCCTGGACCTGATTAAATTGAAATCTTATAGCTTCTCCAAAGTATTCCATCTATGGTAATGTGAACACACTAGACAAAAGAGCCCAAAGAAGAAAAATCTTCACCATTCTCATATTTTTGAGCTAAGAATAATTACCCACAGAAAACACTTCAGACCAAGGCTCTTATTACAATACCAAAGAACTCTGTTTCAATCCCCTCACTGGGCTTCCTTGTGAGAAGAAACACAAAAACCGGAACAAAGGGATACAATTAATTACTATGTTTGGAAAAATTTTGTTGGAAAAATAAAGCAGTAAGGAGTTCCTTTGTTAGCAAAGAAACTGCTGCTTCTTTTGTGAGCAGCTTCCATGTGGTCATTGGTTGCACATGAGTAAGTGATTATCCTGTTTCAGTAACATCCAGGAAACTCTGAAAAACCCAAGACATAATACCATTGCAATGTCTTAACAAATCAAATTTCCAACCCCTGCCGTCAGAGTTACAGTATTTCTGGGACTCCAACAGAAAATAAGGGCAGAGCTATAAAGATCCCCTTCAGGGGAAATAAGCAACTTCTGCTAGTGTTTAATGCCATGGCTGCTGCTGCACCAACAGCTTAGGGCAGAGACTGTTCCAGCCCTTTCAGCAAATCCTCCTTCATGCAACATGAGATGGTATGATAGTAAGAAACCCACCCAGCAGGAACCACAGTGGTATTGGAAAGAGCAACACTGGAAACATGTTGTGGCCAAGGACCCCAGGCCTTCAGAGAAAATGCCACCTTGCAGCAGCAAAACAAAAGAAGAAGCTGAGGGACAGTAGACAGTGCCAAAACCCTGCCATTTTGACTGAGAAAAGAACAGGCTGTGTTGCAAGACTCACCCTAACCTTTTACTCACCAGCATACTGGAAGTGGTGGCCCCGGGAGGAAGCAAAAAGGACAGTGCAGCTGGTACCCTGCAGGCTGGCACGGCTCACACGGCTGCCCCCTCCAGGCAGTGAGTTATTTAGGTCATGCCAGCAGGCTGTGTATTGTTCATTCCAGTGCCTAATCTACAGCAAGACATCTTGCCTGCTGCTTTCTGCTAGCATGCCTGCTTGCTTCAGTCTCCCTGCTTAAACACTTAGCTTTTCACTGGTCTGACTATCTGTAAGCTCAGCAGTTTTACAGAGGGCTGCAGAAGAATCTTGGACTTGGCCAGCATCGTTATCCATTTCTCCTCACTGTAATGTATCATCTTGAAAAGCTTTCTGGAGTCACAGCTATACAAGAGTCTCCAACATCCCTCCATTTGGCTGGCTGTGGTCCTCCCTGTACAGCTTAGTAAGCAGTTTGCATTATAAATAATGAGAATTACTTTTGGCCCATGTTCAAGCTCTTTCCACTATTACCTCCAAGTCCTATCCACCAGTCGCTTCTCAGTCTGAACCAATGCTCAGGGTTATTCCTCCCTCACCCCTGTATACCAGATGCTGCTGCCACTTCTGCTTGCTGAGCTGTGTAGAAGTGCTGGTGGTCCAGTCCTCCCGTTTAGAGACACATCTCTGGACCAAGGCTCTGCCTTTCACCGTGCCAGCCTCTCCCTCATAATGATTATTTCCAGCACTGTAAAAAACAGAAAAAGAATATGTAAGTATATATCTGCGTATATATGTATGCTTGGTGAAAGAGAGAGAGAGAGAGAGAGAGAGAGAGAGAGAGAGAGAATGTTTCTGTTTTCTGCAGACATGTGCTGTTGCACTTCTGAGTTTTATGTTCCCTGGCACAGAAATACTTCCACTAAAAGCAATAAATATAAAAATACTCAATGAACAAAACGAGTACAAAACAGGAGCCAAAGTTTTATTGAGGTTCATACCTGTAGATGCCAGTAACCATTTGGGACTTCTATTGGATCCTCTGCCAACTCCATGGCCTATGTGTGTTGGAGTGGTGCTGTGACTTGGCCAACAAGCACAAAAACCCCAGGTGATCAAAGCACTGATACTGGGTGGCAACCTGCCCTTTTGGTAAAGCTCTTCTGGGGTGGCAATTAAAGAAAAAGGCTCTGTACAACCTTCTCACCTCAACAGTGGTCCAGCTATGACGAATCTGTTCTTAATAAGTTCTTGTTTAGAGGAAAATAAATAAAACCTAAGTACACCTGCCATTACAGCAGAATCCTGAAATTAGGAAAATTTACGTTGGAAGGGAACCTCCGTGAAAATTTAGGTTGGAAGGGAACCTCCAGAGGTGCCCAGCTCCAAAGCCATGCTCATAGCAAGGACAGCTTCAAGGAGCTTGCACAGCCGAGTTGGGAAGTCTCAAAGGTCTCCAGGTCTCTTTTCCTTGTAGTGCAAACATCAGACTCACGCCAACACTCATTGCATGGTGTGCCTCCTCAGACAGCCCCAGCACAGACAGCCATTGTGGGTGTGCTTATTGCCATTGTTGCAAGCACAGGAATCCACCACCAAAGCTGCTACAACTTGGATAGGCAAAAGTGCAGTGCACCAGGGAGGGAGAATGTCTCCATCCCTGGGGAGTAGCTCCTGGACACGGCTGCACAAAGCCACAGCTGTCCTGACACCATTCTGGGAAGAGACCTGTCGTAAGCCAGAGCAGGAGACCTTCAGAAGGCCCTGCTGGTTTTTGTGCTGCTGGGTCTTATGCGACCTTACATGTCACTCACCCTGGTCTCCTTACATGCCACCCTGGACTCAGCCGCAGGCCCTGGCCGTTCTGGGCAGGTGAGAGCAGGAGGAGTTGTGTGCACACAGAGATGCACCAGGGGCTGCACCTCCACTACCCAGGGACATTTCCAGCCCCTGCTCACCCCTGTCACCTCACGCTTCAGGTTACTCATCCCTGGTCTGAATGGAGGGGTGTGAACTGGAGAACCCCAGAGGATCCACCACCACGAGCACTGCTGGGGGTCTGAAACCAGTCGGGTGACACAAATTAGTCATAAAAGCAGTGATGAAGGTGCTTTACGAAGTCACTCAATGAAGCGTAAAATACGGTCTATGGTACACAATTGAGATTAAATCACTTGGTATTGCCTACAGCTTCTCATGTTACCCAGATAAAAGAAAATCCTAAATAGGTGCAAATGCCTGCAAAGTTTGTCTTTGTTCTGAGATGAGTGCAAACTGACCCACCCTGGCAGCTGTGTGTTCCCACTGCGGCTTAGAAGGAATTCTGCAGGCAACTGTTTTGTTTTTTTCTGCAGTCAAATAGCCGGCTTTCCTTCTTTTCCCACAAGGAGCTGGGATTCCACCACTCAGCTTGGGTTTCTGACTGTGAAAATATTAAGAGGAGGGTGCCAGCAGATATTTCCAAGACTCAAACTTTTGACTTGAGCCCCTTGTGAGGTCTCTGTGAGTGTGTGTATATGTGTGTGTGTGTGTCCTAGCGACAGGGACAGAATAGTCAAGTATGTCATCCAGCCACTGCTGCATGATGGTATTACAGGTATTGATTAAAAAACAAATAAACCATTTGTAGTTGAGGGGTTATGTTATTTCAACCAATTGTGCCTTGTCCACTCTGCGGGTTGTTATGGCCAGGCTACACACAAAGCAACAGGAAGGACACCAGCTCCCGTGCTGCCTCCACAGCCAAGCAGCAGTACAGGCTGCTGGAGTGTCTCTGTCCCGGTGCCAGTCCCCTCCTGGTCAGCCCATCCCTCTCTTGCATCTGGGAAAAAATACTTGGTGAGTTTCCTCCCTGGCCAGGCTTCTACACGAATGGGTGAGAGGAGCAGCGGTTGTTGGGGACTCCCTCAATCTGGGAGAAAGCACTCTTCTCCAGCTGGACACTGCCCATCCTAAGGGACAGCAGCTGGTCTCCTACACTGAACCCCACAAGAAACACCCAGAGGTGGAGACATGGCCAGGTGAAGGGCAAGCTGCTTGGACATTTTGAGGCACTGAGACTGCTTTTTTTTTGAGTACCAGAGAGGAACAACCTGAAAGGAGAGCACTTGCAAGAACAAGAAATTCCAGCTACCTGGATGCTTTCTTGCCATGGTGCACAGGGCAGCATGGTGGTGGCCAAACCCCAGCCCTCCAAGTCTGCAAACTGGGTGCTGATTCGGCCTCACCATGCTGTCAGACAGTTTGGTTTTCTCCAAAGCCAAGCTCCATCACAGGCAAAAAACATTTCACACTGGTGACAGAGCAGTGAGACCACTGCTCCTGGAGAGCAGACTGAGTGTCTTGCTGGTGCTGACGATCTCAATGCAGGTACTGGGGCTGGGGCTAACCCTGAAGAATGGCTGCTGCCTGCCAAGCCACAAACACCATTTCCTGTCCCTTCCTTACTTTTACTGCTCATTTGATTGCCTCTTCCCTCATTTTTAAAAGCATCCTTGCCCAAGGATCCTGGGCCTTGCCCAAGATTAGAGCTTGGAAGCGTAACACAGCCTGCAAGTTAAATATACTCAATCCTATGAAACGTCACCAGGGAGTGTTGTTACTCATGACTAGTCTACAGTTACAAAGAAATTAGTCTTCTCACAGTCCTCCCCTGTCTACAGTCCTTAAAAATGAATGATAAATGTCTTGAATCAGTTTTTGCCTGTGAATAACAGCTTTTCAGCCTAATTTTTAATTTAACTTCTAACCTTGAAGCAGTTTTGACATGACTCACATTAAAATCACTCAAAGGGGTTGGAAAATCCAGCTTCTAACATAAGTCTGTAGCATGGTCTTCCCCTCCAAGACGATACAGCCAAAGTACACCATGCCACATTTTGCTTTCATGAGGCCTCCTGTGTTCTGTATGCACCCAAATCAATGCTCTGTATGCACCCAAATCATGCCTGTCTGTCCTCACATCACAAGCTGGTTTAGGCCTTCAAAACTACATGGAATAGAAACATAGCAGCCAGCTCTGTGAAAACTCTGCAGGGGTGCCTGTGGTTCTATTGGTTTAATGCATCCAGTGCCCCTGCACCGGTGCATGGCTGCATACATGGCTTCTGCAGACATTTTCTACTAATTCCATGCGGAGCACTACCTGGAAGCTGTCCTCTCTGGCAACCCCAGTGACTGCCTGCCATCTGTGAGCTGTGCTGGATCCTGCCATGCCCCTCACAGCAAACAGCAGAAAACCAGCCTGCACAAAGCCGTGCCTAACCAGCCTCAGCTCAGCTAGCTGCTCCTTGCAGCCCGGGAAGGTGGCAGTGCCTCCAAGGTGCCCCAGCCCGGAATCAGCTGGGCAGATGAACTCAGATGAAGCCAGTCGGCAGTCTGGGCTCTTTACATGCTGCTGCAGACCCCCACGTAGGGAAATGTGAAGAACATGAGGCAAGCTGCATAGATACTCCCTATCCATCACCAGCTGTTTACCCATATCAGAGCTCAGCCCCTGCTGGGGCCAGATTCGGTCCTCTTCCCTCCAGCTGTGGGGGAGGCTTGGTATGAAACAGGATATGGAAACTCCCAGCCAACAAGGACTGCAGGTGGGCACTAAATGTAGGTGCAGGAAATATCTGACCAGACTTGGGCTATCCTTTCACCTCTCAAAAGGAGAAGTAAGAACGACTCCAGCTCTAAATATACTCTCTACCAGTGACCTTTTGCAGCAAGGCCACTTTCCAGGGAAACAGTAGCTCCTACTGCTCTCTCTGGATCCCTGACCAAGAGAGATGGAAACCCTGGGCAGTGCTCAGGACCCACGCCAACCCACTGCACAGGCATGTGGTGGAAAGGGGATTTCAACCCATCACAAGGAGAGATAAGAAAAAGCCCACAACTAATATCAAGCAGTTGCTGTGTTTCAGGAGGAAGGCCTGTCACCTGACTGGATCTCAGCAGGTGGAGGAATGGGCCAGAAGCAAACTCATCAATTTCTTACCAGGAGAGGTGATTCTTGCTCACCACTTTGTGCTGCTGAAGACTCATCTCACTACTGCATCCTGCAGTTTGGGCCTACAAGGAAAACACTGACAAACTGGAAAGAATCCACCAGACTGGTGATGAGGCTGCAGCACAGGGTGCATGAAGAGACATTGAGGGAACTGGACTTCTCCAGCCTGGAGAAAAGATAACTGGGAAGTTCTCACAGGGGTCATCCACTTCCTAAATGGTGGTCATGGAAAAAACAGACAGACCCTTCCAGAGGCAGACAAGGATAGGACATAGGGAAACAGATAACATGTTGCAGGATGGGATATCCCATCTGGGCATGAAAGAATTCCTGCACTGAGGGTGGTACAACTCAGAGATCAGGTCTCTGCCCCTGGAGGTATGCAGAACTCAATATAGCTGAACACAACCTGATTTAGTTTTGGACTGGGGAGTTGAACTGCAGACCTCCAGAGATGCCTTCCTACCAAAACCTCCTGGAAATTTCATATTAGAGGAATACAGCTGCCTTCCTTTGGAGCTTTGGGCTCCTCCCTGCTCTGAAACCTCCCTAGTGCCTAGGACATATCTGTGACACTATGTGCCTCTCCCTCACCATCCCTGGGCTGCTTTCCTCCTCGTGCAAAGCTACCATGGAAATGAGGATTTTCAGTGTGGTTTCTTCACAGCCTGGGAAAGGCTGGAAGCTGTGTCCCAGCAGGCTGGCCTGGAAGAAAGGTCTCAAAACCCAGAGCTGAGCTGGAGCAGGCACCACTGTACAGCATAGTGCTGTTCACTTCCAGCTGGCCCAGCTGGAAATAACACAATGCTGCAAGTCAGAGCCCTCTAACATTCCTTTGCAGATCTTCTATGCTACCTCTTTGAGAAGTATCTGTGTCTGTGCATCTACAGTTTTACTGGTGCAGAACAGTGACGAAGCAGCCAGGGGAATTGAGACAAGGGTGGAAAATGACTGCAGGCATGTACTGAAGTATTCAGCTTGTCCAGCTGAAAGAGATTTTTGCCAAACGATTTTATAAGGAATGAGGCATTTTACAGGAAAAGCAGGGCCTCTCCTCTCATTTCCTCTCCCCTCTCCTCTATGAACTTCAAAGGAAAGAGGGGTCAAAACAGAGGCCAGGCAACTGGAACTGAATTCCTGAGCCCTAAGGCCTAATTAGTCCAAGATCCATTTCACTGGGTATCTTTCAGAAACTGGCCTAAATTACCAACCTTCCCTGCTGTGCTGCTCAGGGTCAGATGAAGCCAGAGTGTGGTCCACATTTGCAGGGCCCCAGCATCAGCAGAGCTCTTGGGGGAGGGGGAAATGTCTCAGGTCAAGCCCCACTGACACAAGGCTCTCCCAGCTCCCTCCAGACTTTCTGTGGCCACAAATAAAATCCCCTCTTCTGGGCAGAGAATGTCTCCACAACTAAACCCCCCTCTCCAATGTCCCTACCTGCCTGGTGTGTGCCCCAGAGTTGCTGGTGACTGCAGCTGACTAACAGCCCCAGAGCTAGGTGGCTGCTGCCCCTCCTTGTGCCAGCTGAGGCTATCAAAGCGCCCTCTGCCATTTGGAATTACCCTTCCAGCAGTTACAGGCTGATGTTGAACCTCCCTCCTGCCTCACCTCATCCAGGCAAGCCAAGCCCAGCTCCTGCCAGCAGACCATGTGCTCCATGCCCTTTCCTGCCTTGCAGCTGTTTGCTGCTCCCCCTTCAGCTTCTCCACATCCTTCCCTACTGGATACCCAGAAGAAGGGATAACAATGTCCTTTTATCTGTGTCTCCTCACGTGGCCCAGCATGTGGTCTGCCTCACCAGCAATGACAAATAAAACTTCGTTTTGCACACAGGTTTAACAACTTTCTGGAACCACACATCAATCTCAACTCACAGGTCTCTCCCTGTTTGACACACTGGTCTTGGGGTGGGGTTTATCTTTAGGGATCCACAAAAAGTATTCTCAAGAACTGAGAAACAGAAACCACACAGGCTTTTTCCCCCATGTAGCTTCTCTCATGAGAGAATGTAAACCCCCTTCCCGCCAAATTATTATTATAATTTTGAAATTAAGGGGGTTCTCAGGCAAAGATATGGGAGTAGGAATAACAGTTATTAGGGAAAGAATAAAAATAAAGTTAAAACACAGTAATAAAAACAACACAGACAGAGCCAGAATCCAACCTGACAGCCTGTTGGTCAGGGTGTTGGTAGCAGTCCCATTAAATGGTGGTTGCAGTCCTCCTGCAAATGTGCTTCTCTTGAAGCAGTGATCCTGCAGATGGATGTAGTTTTCCTCTGAAGGTCCAGTGGTGGTGTAGATGGGCCTGGTCTTCCTCTGGGAATCCAGTGGGAAAGAGAGCTGCTGCTCCCCTAGAATGCAGTGGAAAAGGCTGACTGTGGTGTTCCAAATCTCAGATCACATCCAGGTAGGAATGCCTGACTCCTCCCCCTGGATGGAGTATCTCACAATGTAATTTTATCAGTCATTGCAATGAGACTCAATGGCCCATTAACAGCAGATATCTCCCTGGAGATAAAGGGTTCTGGAAGAGATAAAGAAAACTGCCCCACCTGGTTTTAACATTAATTGCCCAATTAACAGAAGATAACAGCCCCACTTCTAACAGATGGCAAAAGCATACACACCCCCAGCCACATCTTGCATTTCCAACCCAAGGAATTACTAAAAATAAGTATTTTATTACATTTTCCACCAGAAAGAAAGGTAAACATATTGCCTTAAAAATTTTGATTCCAAGGTGCTTGCTCACCTTCCATTTAAAGAATGGGCCTGGGGTCAGCTCCAGTGTACTACAGATAACTGTGCTGCCTAACTGCATCAAAACTGTTGATTTCCCTTTGCATCCACTTCCCAGCTGAGCCAAAAGATAAAATGGAAATCTCTCCTTCCCTTATGTAATGCTCTGCCAGAGAGCTGGCATCCTGTGAGTGTTGGCTGGAAGGATCTCCGGAGGTCTCCAGACCCTGGACTGCTGCCAGCACCAGAACAGATTGCCCGTAGCTTTGTCTAGCCACAAAGTCTAAGTCTGATTCTTGTGTGCTTGCACAGCACTTGGAGCATTGGGACCCTTTTCTCAGATGGAGAGCACAAGGAGGTTTACCTGGGGTGTCCACCTCCCTCTGCACCTACCAGGGAGGGAAGGCCAGAAGGGCTAGGTAAACCAGCATGCAGTCCAGTCTGCTACCAGGTTCCTGTGCTGAATTCACCTCTCCAAAAATGCCATCCTGAGGACTGAGACAGTTCAGGACCAGGCAGCCTGCCTGTTGGGTTTTTCTTGCTAGAGGCCATTAAGACTGGAGAGAGAGCAGCAACAGAACACCAGCTGAATTTATTGAGGAATTGAGCCGGATTCATCTGTGCTGCCAGCACAAAAATAGCTGCCATCTTGAGATTTTATGGCTTTCCTTTGTTAGAGTCTGGATCAGACTTGTTTTCAAAACAACCTTCAACCAACATAAATATACCTGTCATTGAAAACAAATAAGCCTGGAACAATTAAACAAGACTTCCCTGAAGTAATCCCTGTGCCTCGGTAAAAGCAGTTTAAAAAAATTAGTTGGGATCACAGAGAGGAAACAACAGAATGGAGAATGTTAGCCATGTACCTCGCTCACTGTTTTTTCAACTTCATGCTATTGGATTACTTTCTTAAGTACTCTGGAGACAGAGACAGCAAAGAACAGCTTTCCTTGGCAAAGGGAGGAAGTTTCTCACGCACGGCTGTATTTTCCATGGCTCATCTAGCAAAATGCACACGCCTGAAAAAACAGCAAGAAAAAATCCATTCCAAGAGGGGCCAGTACCGTGGATTCCACATCCCATGTACTGGCAGTCTAGCACTGGTATCAGGCTGGGTGGTATCACGGGATCACTGGGTGCAGGTGGGGAGTGCTGTGTGCCAGAAAGGAATGAGCCGCAGGATCTTGGTGCTGCCCAGGGAACAGGGAGCCCTTCTTCCTGACAAAAAGCTTATGTGCAGCCAGAAGGGTCACAGTGAGACTTTTGGCTTCAGTCAGGGTTCAAGCAGGACAGACAGACTGACAGAGCTACCTTAATTGTATTTCAAGGCCAGTTGTCTCCTCATGCTCATCCAGGCACCACTGAAGGGCTCTGCCCAGTAGACCACTATTTTTCCAATTCTTAGTCCATAATTAGAGCAACCAAGACATGCTATTAATTTCCCTACTCATATTGCTTTGTGCACTGTCATTCTTTCATACATGACCACACTCCTGAGATGCAGAGCTCAAAAAGGCTTTCTAAGGCTTGCAAACTGCAAGTAACACCCTGGACTTGCACCTGCAAACCTGCGTAAGCAAAGAAACAGATGGCCAAGGAACTCTTGTGTGTCTTTGCCAGAACGCCTGACCTGTAGCCTGCCACGCCTGTGTCACCACAGGGAGTCTTCTGAGATCCCTATGAATGAACAACAGTGGGTGGAATCACAGAATCAATAAGGCTGGAAAAAACACTGAGATCACTGAGTCCAACCTATGACCGAACACCACCTTGGCAGCGTTAAGAGCCACGTCCCGTGTTTCCTTAAACACCTCCAGGGACAGTGACTCCACCACCTCCCTGGGCAGTCCATTCCAATGCCTAATCACCCTTCCTGTAAATAAATTCTTCCTGATGTCTGACATGAACATCCCCTGATGCAGCCTGAGGCACCATGTCCTCTTGTCCTGTCACTGGTTGCCTGGGAGAAGTGGCCGATCCCAACCTGGATACAGCCCCTTTCAGAGAGCTGTAGAGAGGGATAAGTCCACGTCTGAGTCTCCCTTTCTCTAGGCCAAACAACCGCAGCTCTCAGCCACTGCTCCTAGGGCTTGTGCTCCACACCCTTCGGCAGCTCTCCGCCATCTCAGCCTCCTTCCTACACTGAGGGGCCAGACCTGGACACAGCACTGGAGGTGCGGCCTCACCAGTGCCGAGCACAGGGGGACAGCCAGCTCCGATCCTGCCGGGCACACCGCTGCTGATACAGGCCGGGATGCCACTGGCCTTCTCGGGCACCAGGTTCCCGCTGCGCTGGGCGGGCCGCAGGGAACGCCGGCGCTCCCGGCAGGAACTCCGCGTTCCGGCCGGGCCCTGCGCTGCCT
>VWZP01003551.1:129900-148951 GCA_013396995.1 Dicaeum eximium | reverse complement strand
CTTTTCCGTGCTTTATCTTATCAGCAGATTTTTCTTCCTGGGAGTCTGAGATTAGGTCTTCTAACATGATTGGTTGCTTATGATATTAGTGATTAAGATAACTGCATAGTTTTTTTGACTTCATAGTTCAGAGTCAAACAGTTTACAGGAATTTGCATAGTCCCTTTCTTTATTTGTGCAGGGAAGTACTTATGTCCTAAACTCTAAGTTTCATGGACATTACCAGACCAAAAGGAGTTTTTTTGTTTGTTTTACCTTTTTTAAAATATTATACTCTGTATGCATTGATTGATTTTTTTTTTGTACTTCAGCACTAAATTTGTGTATACATACCTATAGAAGATACTGTATTTTTACCATTAGAATGACACTGCAGTTTTGTTTTAATGAGTTGTTTTAAATAGCTTATTAAGCTTTGCTTATATATATTTTTTTTTTTTTTAAACAGTTCGGGCAGAAGTCACACGTGGAGTGTGCTCGGTTTTCTCCGGATGGGCAGTATTTGGTTACTGGCTCAGTTGATGGCTTCATTGAAGTATGGAACTTCACTACTGGAAAGATTAGGAAGGTAAGGTACTCCTTACTGCACACAGAGTGACTTTGACTTGCCAGAGTGCCTGGATTTATTTTGAGATGGCTTTAATTGCTTCGGAAGTGTGAACCTGAGAAGATTGTCTGTTTAGGTGATTCAAATATCAGTCTGGAATATTTGTGGGTGTGGTTGTCTGGGTTTGTCATAGATTTCTCTCTGATAATTTTTTTTGCCTGCCTGTGTGCTGTTGTTGTTGCCTTTAAAATGGTGACAGTGGTAGTACCCTGTATTACAAGGCAGTGAAGTCTGATTTACAATAAGTTTTAAAATATAACTGAAGTTAAAATGTTAATACTTTTGTACTTCACCTTAAAGTAGATGATACTTGATTTCACTACAATGAATCTTCTGCTGTTGTTTAGGATCTGAAGTATCAGGCACAAGATAACTTCATGATGATGGATGATGCGGTGCTGTGCATGTGCTTCAGTAGAGATACAGAAATGCTAGCAACTGGAGCACAAGATGGAAAGATCAAGGTACAAATCTTTTTGTATGGTATCTGGGGAGAGGTGGTGACCAAAAAGACTAGTTTGGAGTAGTAGTTATGTTCCCATTCTGTATAAACTCAAAGGAAATTTAGCATGGCTTAGAAACAAGTGTGTATTTTCTCTGCTGTTTAAGCTCGTGTGATCTCATAACAAAACACTCACTTATACTGTTTTCTTTTCAGGTGTGGAAAATCCAGAGTGGGCAGTGCCTGAGAAGATTTGAGCGAGCTCACAGTAAAGGTGTTACGTGCCTCAGTTTCTCCAAAGACAGCAGTCAAATTCTTAGTGCTTCTTTTGATCAGACAATCAGGTAAATAAACTGGGAAGGTGTGAGCTATAGTGTGGGAGAAAACAGATTTTTCCCATTAAGCAGTTCAGCTATAAAATAGTGTAATCTAGAAGGTGCCTGTAGAGGTCTCTAGTCCACCGTGCTTCTCAAAGCACAGCCAGCCTTTCACTTAGGACAGCCTGTTCAGGGCCTTGTCCAGCTGGGTTTTCAAAATCTCCAGGGTTCAAGATCCCACTGCTTCGCTTGGGGAAAATCTGTTTTTGTGTCAGGAAGGATATTTTGGGTTGATTTGATTATGCTTGCTTGTTTTTTGTGTTTATTGGAGTTTTTTGATGGTTTTTGGTGGGGTGGGATTTTTTTGTATCCCTTGCCCTTCGTACTTTTGAGGAGTCTAACTCCATATCGTTACAATTTTTTAGGTCTTAGAATTATTTAGGTGAATATACCTTCCTTTCTCCTTTTGTCTTTCCCCTCTCTTCTTTTTTTCTTCTTTCTTCAGAAGGAACATTGCAGGATAGGTTAGAAGTAAGAATAAATATAATTGAAAAAATACTCAAATACTGTTCTAATCTTAACAGACAAGAGATCCTCATCAAACCCCTTTTCCTGCAGCTCTTAGCATCTGTAAAGTGTTGATTATTGCTTGTGTAATGCAAAATTCTGATCATGCACCTACTTTATTACTCAGTGGAATTTGCTCACTCATTTTCCACCTATGTTGTCTGACAGGATTCATGGTTTAAAATCCGGGAAAACCCTGAAGGAATTCCGTGGTCATTCTTCATTTGTCAATGAAGCTACATTTACCCAGGATGGCCACTATATTATCAGTGCATCCTCCGATGGCACAGTGAAGGTAAGATGGCATTTACCCTTTGTAAAGAACTGAAATAATTGCATTATCAGCCCTTTCTTTTTAGTTTTTAAAGCTAATTTGTTTTATTTTATTTTTTACACTAGGTTTGGAATGTGAAGACAACGGAGTGCTCCAACACCTTCAAGTCTCTTGGCAGCACTGCTGGGACAGACATTACTGTGAACAGTGTCATTCTGCTGCCTAAAAACCCAGAACACTTTGTTGTTTGCAACAGATCGAATACGGTCGTCATCATGAATATGCAAGGACAAGTATGTGATCTTACTGGTATCCTTTCAGGTCTCCCTGTCATTTCAAGAATGCAGAAAACCCAGTTAATAACCTAGCAGGGTTAAACCTGATTTCTCTGGTTTGCTTGCATGACAAACTATTCTGAGCTCAAGTTTATAGAACATAGAAAGCCCTTGAAGCTGTGGAGAGATCTGTGTTCTGAACAGAGAGTACTTCTTAAATATTGCCTTAAACATGGTATTGATATGCTGGTGTCTAATCCTGACAAATGTTTTTGTATTTACAGATCGTAAGAAGTTTTAGCTCTGGTAAGAGAGAAGGTGGTGACTTTGTCTGCTGTGCGCTCTCACCTCGTGGCGAATGGATCTACTGTGTCGGTGAAGACTTTGTGCTGTACTGCTTCAGCACGGTGACGGGCAAGCTGGAGAGAACTCTGACTGTAAGTTTCCAGTTCTGAGCTTTTCCAGAGTTTTAAACACAGGGATGATGTAAATGTTCATTATGAAGTCCATAAGGAGGAATTTCAGACCAAGGAATCTTTAATCTCTAGCAGACACGATTGGTAACAAATTTCACGATATTTGTCCACAAAATGTTTGGGATTTTAAAAAGCATTTATTTGTAAAAATTAGGGAAGTATTTACCCATCAAGCAAAGACTGAAGTGTTTCAAACTTCCTTGAATGTGAGAGCATGTCTTGACCTGGGCTCTAGCTGGTGGAGAATCTGAAAAAACTGTCAAATTTAAAGCCATGGGGTTTAAATTTGCTTTAGATTGAATTTAAAGAGGCATACCAGCTTGAATATGTAAATTTAACGGGAAACATTTAGATGTGGTGGACTTTAGTGGATGTAAACCTTCACTGAACCTTCCCTTACCCAACAAAAAGTAACTGCCACGTCACAAAAATTGTTGTGACTGGAATTGAATGTTGGCATGTGTACCCTGGCTTTTGCTCTATGCACAAAGCACCCTAATCCTCAATCCAGTTTACCTCCAGTTGTTTCTTGGACGAGAATATTTGTCTTGAATCTGCCAAAGGAAGACTCTTCTAACACATCTTTCTGCTTATTCTCTAGGTCCATGAAAAAGATGTCATTGGCATTGCTCATCACCCCCACCAGAACCTGATTGCCACTTACAGTGAAGATGGCCTCCTCAAGCTCTGGAAGCCATAGATTGATTTTGCAGCAAGCTCTGAAGCATGCCTGTTAGTTGCTGCAGGTTGCTAGTGTTTGTGGTTTAACACAGTCTAAATATGCAGAGTGTGATACTTGCTCAATTTTCAGTTCAGGTTTCCAGAGAGTTAAATTTTTACCTGCCTAGAGTGGATTGATGCATAAATATAGCATCAGTTAATTTCATATACTTTTATTTTTACTAGAGTAGTTGAAGCAACTTCAGTGAGAATGCTTTTTCTGCCTCCTGAAGTTTGTACTCTTCCTACAATGTTTGTAAAAGTTCAATATGAGCCAGCAGCTGTACATGCTTACAAGCTGACTTCCTAGCATACATTAAAACGCTTGCTTTTTTTTTGAGTGAAATGTGGAATGGAAAGCTGTCTCCTCCCCACTGCTGAAACAGGAATAGTTTCCTGGAATGCAGATGAGGATACAGTATCATCAGCTTGAAGATGGGGTTATTTCTATGCCATTGGGCTTTGCTGTGTTAAATTTTCACTATCATTTTTCCAATTATATTGGAAAGTAGTGTCACACAGCTGCCTCAGAATGAAATTATCCCCATCTGCCAGCACTTCCTGCTATAGACTGTAAACTGCCTAATATGGCAGTGAGATACAGTTGATGTTTGGGGATTGTTTTGTTTTTATTTTGTTTTACTAGACTTCCAGACTAAAAGGAGTTATTACCGGGGCCCTCTTCCTGTAAGAGCAAAATGTTTCCAGACCAGCTATAACTGAAAAACAGGCTCCAGGGGATCAGTATTTTAAACCATGCAAAAGTTGGTTTGCATAGGCTGAGTTCCTAGTGCTGTGATAATGCTTTAAATAATTATTTTTAAGATTTTTTTTTTTTAAATTTCATATGCTTTTGGACCTAGCTAAGGTTATACTTAGGTCCCACAAGATGATAAAAAGATACTTGCAGGCTCTTCAATTTGAAGCACATGATTTTCTTTTTTGTTGAAAGATTCTGATTAATGTACACTGTTCTGAATGTACACCAGAATCTTCTAAAGTCTGACTGTGTCTTTTCTAGGATGCATTCAAAATTAGGCTTTTCCTGTAATGATGAATCAAACGCATGTGGATTTGAATCTGCTATACTGTGTTCTGTTTTCATCTCTTGTAGAATGCTTTCCTACTGCAGTAGTCTTTCAAACAGTAATAACTTGTTTTCAACTTAATAAATTAGTTCCACTTCAAGTATTTTGTCTGTGTCTTTAATGGTGTGGGGAAATGTAGAAAACGTTCAGCTGGAACTCTCACACAGCACCTTTGCTACGAGTATGGTGTTCAGTTCTGTTGAGCTGTGATGTCTGAATTCCCAGGTTGTTTTTTACTTCCTTAGATATGCTAACAGAGGGGGTTTTCTGATAGTTCCTGCCTGAAAAAACAAGTGTCTGACAGTGATACTGTCAGTGATATCTGTCAAGCTCCATGGGCAGTCAGTAA
Organism: Dicaeum eximium; assembly: GCA_013396995.1. NCBI lineage: Eukaryota > Metazoa > Chordata > Aves > Passeriformes > Dicaeidae > Dicaeum > Dicaeum eximium. The sequence goes on along the minus strand of VWZP01003551.1, from coordinate 143,836 downwards.
TTCTGTTAAGAGGGAAGATCTTGACTAAATATTTTTAATACTACTTTCCTTATAGAAGAGATGCTCCCATTCCTTCAGCATATTTTTGACCATTTACTGGTCTCCCCAGTGGAACTCTGTCCCTTTTATATGGAAAAAAGCAGGTGTAACATTCCAGGTGTGTCCTCATTCTTGCTGAGTTGTAGCTGGGAAGGATTGCCTCCCTCCACTGCTGTCAATTAGGACACAATTGGCCTTCTTTCCAAAAAGATGGCTCACATTGAGCTTATTGTCCACCAGGACCCCCAGGTTCCTTCGTGGCTGTTTTCCAACAGTTTGGGCTGTTGCATTGGGGTGTTCCTCCCCAGGTGCAGCACTCTGCCCTTCGCCTTGAATTTCATTATGTTCTTGCCCAGCTCATTTCTCCAGCCTCTCAAGGTCCCTCTGGATGGCAACAAACTCCTGTTTTATCAGCTCCTTCTCCCTCTTAGTGCCACCTGCACACTTGCTGAGGCAGTACTGACCCTGGGACACTGCCCTCCAAGTGGACTCAGTTGCACTCTCCACCCTCCAGGCCTGGCATTCAGCCAGTGTTCAATCTACTTTTCATCTGCCCCATACTTCAACACCTTCTCTGAATGGATCTTAGGGAAGACAGTGCCTTACAGAAGTCCAGGGACACTATATCCACTTGTTTCCTGTTGTGCACCAGGTCAGTCAGTGCATTTTAAAATTGATCAGGTTGGTTAGGCATGGCTTCCCTTTGGTGAATCTATCCTGACAACTTCTGGTGGTTTTCCTGTTCTTGAAGTGGCTGCAAATGGTTTCTGTTTAGCTGCACCACTACCTTCCAAGGGATTGAGCTGAGGTTACAGACTGTTTCTTTGGATCCCCCTATCTTGCCCTTCTCAAAGACAGATGTGACCTTTAATTTCCATCAGGTTTTGGGTACTTGTCCCAATCACCATGATCAATCACAGATTGTCAAGAGAGGCCTTGCAATGACATCTGTCAGCTCCCAGAGCACTTGTGGGTGCATCCTGTTGGGGCCTATGGTTCTGTATATGTTCAGTTTGCCTAAGTCTTCTCTGTCCTTATCATCCTTACACCAAGTGTACATCCTCCTTACTCCAGACTTTCTCCTTGGTCTCTGGAATTCTGAGAGCCTATGTTGTCACTAAATAAGACTGAGGCAAAGAAGGTACTCAGCACCTCAACCTTTTCCATGTCATGTGTAACCAAATGCCCTATCTAATTCTGTAACCGCCCCACATTTTCCCTGCCCTTTCCCACTTTTGTACTTACAGAGACCCTTCTTATCCAGTTTAGCTTCCATAACTTCATCCCTGGATGCCCACACATCACGTCTGTGTTCCTCCCAACATACCCAGCCTTGATTATACCCTCCAGATGATTCCCTTTTGTGTTCTAGTTTAGTCAGGAGTTCCTTTTGCATCCCCACAGACCTCCTGGCCATTTTTGCTTGACTTGCTGTTCACTGGGATGGACTGCTCTCGAGCCTGGGGGAGGTAAGCCTTGAATATTAACTAGCTTTCTTGAGCTCTTCATTCCAGAGCCTTATCCCTTGGAGTGCTTCTAAGCAGATCTTTGAAGAGACTAGTCTGCTTTTCTGAAGTCCAGAACTGAGAACTGGCTTTTCAACCAAGTTCTTCCTCTCAGTATCCTGAACTTCACCATCTCGTGGTCACTGCAGCCAAGGCTAACTTTGACCTTGACAGTCCCAGCAAGCCCTTGGTTTTGAGTAGAAGATCCAGCAGAGCACCTCTCCTGTTTGTTTCCTTATCAATTGGGTCAGGAAGTTCTCATTGATGCACTCTATGAGCCTCCTGGATTGATTGTCACAGAATTGCTAGAGTTGGAAGGAACCGCTGGAAATCTAATGCTACCCCCTGCCAAGGTAGGGTCACCTAGGTCAGGTGGCTTTTGAATATCTCCAGAGAAGTGGAGTCCATGTCCAGTTTCAGTGCTCTGCCACCCACAAAAGAAGTTCTTCCTCATGTTGAGGTGACTTCAGCTGCTCCTCATGGAGCCATGGCTTCGCCTCAAGGCTCTTCACCATCTTCGTTGCCTTCATTTAGATACTCTATATTGGCTTAATGCCTTTCTTACACTGTGTCACCCTGCACTGCCCCCAGCCCTCGAGGTGAGGCTGCCCCAGCTCAGAGCAGAGCAGGACAATCCCCTCCTTGCCCGGCTGTGATGCTGTGCCTGATGCACCCCAGGACACGGGTGGCCCTCCTGGCTGCCAGGGCACACCGGATAATTCTCACCCATAAATTCTCAGCTTGTTCATTTGTTCCTGGGTAGAGCTTGATACATTCCTGTTCCTCTCTCATGTGAAGAGAAACTCCACCACCTTGCTTCTCTGACACTTTGTTGTTTCTCAGGACATACCCATCCATGACAATATTCCAGCCATGTGATCTATCTCAGCATTGCAGTGGGATCACGGCCCTAGGAACGCACATATATTTCTAGTTCTTGTTTATTCCCTGTGCTGCATCTGTTTGTATATTGACACTTCATGGGTAGTCAAAGGATGGGTTTCCTAGAAGAGATGTGAGAGGTTTCACCATAGCCATAAGCACCTATGATGTATTTTGTGTTTTAATCCTCAACTCCAGGGACAGCCAAGGCACATCCGTCTCTGCAGGGGTTGCTATGACCTGCTCCCCAGGAGGCAGCAATGGCACAATTGTTGCCATTTGCACTGCGTCTCTCAAGTCCTTCAGTTTACAGCCCATCTCACCGAACTGGCCAGCCTGCTGCCAAAGGCTCTCTGCCCTTTTTAGCTGGGGGATCCCCTTCCCCTGTAACAGGCTAAAAATAAAAACACAACCCACTGTTATAGAAGCCAAAACCTTCTCGATAGCACCAGCTACAAACCCAGACACTGATCAGCAAAATGTGTCTGCCTCTGGCTGTTCTGATTCCTCCAGCTGGGAGGACTGCTAGATGAGGAGATGACTTGGGCATGGGGATGACTTGCAATGTTTTTCACCTGCCTTGCCAGGGCTTTAGAGTCTTCCCTTGATCCCATCCATTTTTTTGGCTTGTGGTGTCACTTGTACCCATACAAAAAAGTGATGGGGGTAGTGGGCAACACCATGGGTCCCAGCTCCTGGAGGGCAGGATGCCCCTTGTGACTGTCTATTAGGCTGGCAAATGGACAACTCAGTGCCCACTACAACCACTTGATGTTTCTTTTACAGTAATCATGATGCACTGCTCGTGGGGTTCTCTTTGTTTGCCTTGCTCATGGATATCTAAAGCCTTTAAAGCATCAAATTTATATTTTTGGTCTGCAAGTTGAAGGGTGGAGATTGAATTGAAGCCCTGCTTTTGTGGGTCACCAGGGTGCAAGGTGCCTCAGGCTCAGTGGTATCCATTCCAGGAATGGTTCTGGACCCACTTACCTACCTCTGCTTCAGCCCCTCTGTATACTGCACAGCCAGCTGACTGTCTCTTGTCATCCACCTGTGTACACTTTGTGCAGGCACCAGCCTTTTCTTCAGGAGAAGTACCTGGGCATCCACTGAAACTTACCAGCTGTACTGACACCTTCCTCACCAGTTCTGTCTGCATGGAAGCATCAGGCTTCTCAGGGGCTGTCTCAGCAGACACTGGCTTTGGCTCAGGTATGCCCACCACCATGGCAGAGACCTAAAGCACTTAAACACTTAGCACTTCTCTGAGATGTGGATCTACTATTTATTATTATTACTGTTGTTGTTGTTGTTGTTGTTGTGTTTTCCTGACAGCAGTTAACAGGGTAGTTGAAGTCCCCTTCTTTGGGCACTGTAACAGTGCTCATTTTACTCCCTAAGAAAACAGTAAGCCTGGCATTTGCTTATGTGCTGTTTTCTAAAGAGTGGCTTAAATCAAACCTCACTTTTCTCAGTGTGCTTTCCTAATGCTTTGAGCAGGAATCAGTCACAAACATGTCTTTCCAGATGAAGCTGCTAATGAAAAACATAGGGCAAGTTGCTTGCTTGGTTGACCTGGCATCACACTGCCAATTCAGAGCAAATTTGGGATGATTGAGTTTACACCCCTGGGCTGAGCCAACCTCTTCCACTGTTGCTGCTTAGCAGGTATTCAAAACTATGGGAAGGAGAGGACCTGTAGTCTAAGGGCTCTGAAAGCAGAAGCAAAAGTGAGAGTAGGCTCTTTCACAGCCCATCTGTGCAATAGTGGAGCTCCTAGTTTTATGGGAAAAATATGAAGTCCTAAATGCCTGATGCACAGTGAAAAGAATAATTGTAATAGACTAAAATACAAGCTTGATCATATGAATTAGGTGGTGTTGAAACACTGGAAGTAATTGCAAACTTAGATTAAAATAGGTCAGGTTACTATACTGGTAGTTACAGAAAGTTATTTTGTTCTACTGTATCCTCGATTTCTACAGTTGTCAACTCTGTTTATTTCCCCAAATTAGAAACTGTATCGCACATAAAGCAGAAAGTCAGAAAAAAATCACTTCATTTTTCAGTGGCACAGAACACGTCCAGTTGTTTATTCTGTGTGTTACCGGAATATCACAGGAGAACAAAGTCCTACTAGCTCTTGCCATCCGGTGCTTTTTGGCAAAAGCTTACTCTACTGCTGCCAGTATTTGTTTGGGGCACAGATTTTGTATCAGTAACAGGCTTATTTCAAAACAGAATACTAACCCGGTGGTGATCCTGCTCTAGCAGAGCATCGTTCCCTGGACTGCCCTGCTAAGGCTTCTAGAGGCAGCTCCTGTCAGCCATCCTCCTCCCCGAATCTGGACCTGGCCCATCTGCTGTGGGGTCATCCAGTATGAAGCAGAATTGTCCATGGCCTCCAGAGTAAGTCAAAAATATGACCTCAACTATGCCAATGCAGCTATGGGTGTGGTGAAAACTAATATTCCTGAGAAAGCAAGTCTATGAAATAGTTTTTAATGTAATACACAGTCATCTAAAGCAAAATCACATCCCACTGTCGAGCTCAAGGCTGTGAATGGAGTGTTGTTTGTCCTTGTTTTCATCCAGTAGTTAACGACAAAAATAAACAAAGGTGCTTACTGAGCTGAAGAAAGTAGCTTATTTTACTGCTGTTTAAGTCTCAAGCCAGTTGTGCAGGAGTCAGCCTTAGCCAGAGGAAGATTACTTTCTGTTTCTCCCCTAGACTCAGAGAAACAATCCTACTGATAGAGCACAAGCGCCTGCAGGTCGCATTTTTCAGCTCCCTGATGAGCTCACTCAAGTAGAATTTGGAAAAATACTTGGCCTACAGAATTTTATTTCTGTTGAGAAAGAAAACAGAAAAGTAGGTGAAACATGCAGGTGAAAGATCATAGCTCTGTAGGTACCTGAAAGGGACTGCATTTGAGGTACAAAATCCATGGTATACCAGCTGTCTTTTTACATTCAAACTTGTAACACTTTGATGAGCTAGACATGTTTTTTCCTAAGAGCTTCCAGATTTCCAAGTCACAACACATGTACTGCCATGCAGCAGCTTAGATGAGCTCTCCTCCTTACACTTTTGCTTCAGAGCAGTAAGAAAAGCATAAGCTCTGTCCCAAGCCAGATGGTTGAGCACGACTAAGCTACCACACTAGAGGTTAAATCTGGACCTGTCTTCTCAGCATATTTTCTGAAAGAAGATTTTGAAGATTTTTCTGTGAATAGCTATCTAAAAAGAAAGGGGGTGGTGTTTATAAACCAACATCTGGTCTAAGAAAAGAGGCAACGAACAATTTTGTAATTATACTGGAAACACTTCATCTACAATAATTAGAACATTCATACAGAAATTTAAGAGTCAGCTTGAAATAATGCACACAATACATTAATTTCAGAACATCCTCGATGCAGTGGTTGGTTGTATTCACTACCTTCTTTCCTCTGCAGGACCACGCATACCCACTGAGAGGACTGGTACTGCCCTCCGCAATGTACCGAGGGGTATCTGATTTCCGTAATCGAAGTGGAAACCAAGCTTCACCGGCAGCAGTCTGCCCTTCCCAGCCACCTGTGTGCTGACAAAGCCTAGAGGACTTTACTAATGCACAGCAGCCACGGCAGCTCCAAGCAACCACTGGCTGCACAGGCAGTGTGGCGCAGGACAGCAGCCAAACGGGAGTCACCAAGGAAACAAAGCAAGCTCCACGCCTAGCTTTGGGGTCAGGACCAGTGCTGGCACAGGAAAGGACTATCCGACCTCACGTGGAATAGCGTGGAGATCTCATTACGTTAATGGGCCTGAAAAGATCGACCACATCTGCGTCAGCCTCATCTGCCGCGTGGGTGCATTAGAGCCAGGCCCTATTTAACAAACACCAGTACAAGCCCAAACATTATTATCCTAATTGGTACAAAACTTAACTACATCTTACCATGGATTATAAGTACTTGTGCATACTTTATTCACAGAGTATAGGATCTAGAATTCCTAAAAAGCACACCACAGAATCTTAGTTTAAGCCTGGGTAATTGCACACATACAGGAATTACAAGGTTTGGAATAAAAGACAAGCAGGTAAGGGCGTTTTCTGGACCAAGAAGCAGGTGTGAAGTGCAGTCAACTTCATTTCAGCTTGCATCCTGGAGCTTATACAAATCGCAAAGTCAGTTTAATTACTTAGTTTATTTCTTTATGCTTTTAGAAATGACTATGGCTGGATAGAACAACAAATAGCAGGTGAGGGGAAACTGCTTGTAGTCCTTCACTCATCCACTACTGCATACAAAACAAGCATCACAAGTTATTCACTGGCCCATTTATGACGTCTGGCACTGAACACCACCTCTAGGCTGATGCTCATCATCTTCATACACCTCTCCATTGTAGTGGTGTTTTCGCTTCTGAGATGGATCAAAGTCCACTAGTTCCACCTGTTCCATTTCCTCAGTTTCTTCTATCTCCTGCCTTGTAGGTAGCAGTTTTTCGAGTAAGGACAGCTTATCTGAGGAGAGGAAGCCACTCTCTGGAAAGATAACCTGAAATCAAGAACCGAGGTTACTCAAGTCTATCTGAACTGTTTTTTCATTAGGTCAAATAGACCTATAGGTTAAATATCTGCCAAAGTCAGCTTTGTTGTTATAGAGCACTTAAATCCAGAGCTTAAAAAAATTATCAACATCACCAAGCTGTTTTATAATGCTTCATGAAGTTAGCTTCTAACTCTGGCAACTCAATCAACACCTTTCTTCTGCCTCAGGCTGCCCTCTGCAATCAACCACAAAAGCAAAGTATATATGTAATATAATAGCACATACAGCTACATATTTATAATAGCATATACAATTACACATTTAGATATATAAAAAACGTCAACACTACAGATATAGTTAAATATATTCTAAGCTGTAGCAGACAGGGCCTGCTGCCATAGCTCCCAGTATTAGCTTCTCCCCAGAGAAGAAAATCGACGTTTTCCAACCTACTCTTCTGCTCCAGTGCAGAAGTCAAAGTTACTCATGCATCCTTCCTACAGGACAACAGAAACTAAAGAATATGTCAAGCAAATGGAAAATTCACAAGGTTGCTGAAGAAACTCCGCTGGTACCTAAGGTACTTTGAGCACATAGTGTTCTGGAAGTTTTCTCTTTGTTCTGAACTTTAGTTTTGATGGGTTGCACGCTCCCACCATTGTAAAGAACAAATACCAAAACAGGATATCTGATTATTGATATCTCTTCTTGATTGAGGGCATGCTTATTGGTTAAATTTTTGATGGATGTTCAGTCCTGAAATGCTATGGAACTGAGCTGATTCACTTACCCTGAATTCTATGATCAGACGTCCTTTTTCATATGGTCTGCGATAAATTGGCATACCTTCATTCAACACACACTTAATAGCCCCATGCTCAACAACCTGGCCTAAAAAAAAACAAACAAAAAAATTACCAAAAACCAAAGGGATCCATGCAGGCAACAGAAGCAGCTTTAGTTATAATTCCCTTCAACATTTATGCAGCTTTCTACATTGTGGTTAGGCAGCAACACCAATATGTAATAGTCTAACAGGAACTTACTGCCTGGTAACATCTGAGTAGGAAAGCACATTGATGTCTACATAACATTCCTGTAACCTTGTTATGCTTCCCAAGGGAAGCATACTTACAAATTCATTAAGTGCTCCATCGCTTCCAAGGCTGAAAAAGTGGTTTTCAGAGACTCATGGCCTTCAATTCTCATGAGATATCCTCAGGATGCAAGTATGTCCATGAGGTAAGGTCTGTTACTATGTCACGCAAAGAGAAAGTTACTGCTGACTGCTATGCAAATATCTTTTTTTATTTTAAGATTCTCAAAGACTAGGGTAAAGAATTTGATATCAGTACACATCCCTTTTACATCAAGATGGAGTGCTTCTGTTCCTTTAGATTTCCAGCTTACATTCACTGTATGCTAGAACTTCCAACAGAAAGCAAACCAACTCTTACCAGGATGGGAGGTAATAATAATAGTTCTGTTATCCAGCGTTGTGATGGGCTTTTGAAAGCCACATAGTGCTTCAACCAGCTGAATATCCATAGACAGAAGCAGATCTTCATCTCGTCTAAGGCAGAACCAATCAACAACAGGCACAGTGAGAGAGAAACAGTACAAGGATCATACTCAACTTCAATATTTAATCTGGAAATTACAATAAGCTGTAGTTATAACAGAAGCCCAGGCAATTGTATAAAGAATAAATATTAAAGTAGCTCCTTAATTACTAAAATGATATCCACCTGAGAGCCATTACAATCATGTCAAGCTAACTTAAGTGTTAGAAGTGTTTATTTAAAAGAAATAAATACAGTAAGGCCCACTTGCATCCTGCTTCACTTCACTGCTCCTTCCCAATTAAAAAAAAAAAACTCTCTCAGCCTCATAAATTACTTTAACTGGGACAATTAATTCTTTTTTTGTGTAGGTAAATACTTTCTTAATTGCACTAGCTTGCACTATGCTAATTTGTTACACTCTGTAGATTTACCACCAGTGAAGTTTGAACGGGTGATGGCCACTCTGGGTAAGGACACAAGTACATTTTAGAAAATACCAAGAAGTATCTGGGATAGATAGTATTAAATTAGTTTGTGTTTTGACTTCAGTATGGCAATGCTAGTGATTGTTTACATGTTCAATGGCTATAAAATCCTTCATCTTAATCAAAGAACATAGAGCACTCATCCTGTTTTTAAAAAGTCTCTGGCAGGAGACTTGAACAAAAAGCTAATTTTAGACTCTAACAGGAGAGGAGGAACATCCCACTTGTGCGAGGGCATGACCTCAGCATAACCCCACAAGACCAGTAATATCAAGGGTTATCGAAGGACACTAGAACTGAAGGCAGTGGGCAGAAGGATAGACAAAAATAGTCTAGCAGAATTGTGACTTCAGGTCCCAGGAAACCATGAGAACAGTTCGGCATATCTGCATCAGTGTGTGGCTTCACTGGAAGTTAAGAAAAATCAGCTGAGTAAGCTCATCCAAAGCAAACAGAAGTGATTCTTAACCTGTGAGCTCAGTGTTCCTTGGCACAGGATTCTGGCACCAGCTTCAAGAGCTCAGCACCATACATGATAGTTGGGCAGACCAGCTGTATGTTTCCCAAGAACCTTTGGCTCACTATTCCTATTTACAAGCACAAGGCCAGTGGTTGGTGTTAAACAAGTAAGTGCTTTCTCTAAACCCACCGATTCCTTTGTAACTGCTCTGAACAGCAGCAGTGATACAAAAAATGCAACACATTTCTGCGAGACCATCAGTGGTGCTTTTAACTGGACCAAAATATACTGGACTGACTAATTCCACAAACAGTAACACCAAAGAGGGGGGTGTGCAACACCGAGCAGTATTGCCTGGGAACACAAAATAGTTGAGGTGTGGTCAGTTGTGTTTGAGTCACTTTTGCTTTCACAATAAAACCAAACAGGACCAATTATCCCGCCCACAGCACTTGGACAGTAAATTAAGTGCAGGAAATCATGTTTGATCACAAGGGTGCATGTAGGTTTGTCCTAAGTAAGATCCACAAACACATGTGCACACACTCCCAAGTTTTCTGTGCCTTGGGGCCATGTGGACAACAGTTGACTGCACCAAATGGCAGTTTTCTGAGCTAAGTAACTGAGAGCAAGGAAACAGTCACAAATATTCAGAACTTCTAAAAATCTCAGTATTTCAATGAGTTTTTAATATTAAAGATTTGTAAACTCTTAACTCTAACTGCTTTTGTTTGCCTTCTGTCCCCTTCTGCTGCCAAAAGTCACAGGAGATTACCTCATGCTATTAGAACACCAGTGGCCAGACTAGTTGCACCAGAATTCCCCCACCTCAGCGCTCCTCTGACCACCCAGACAAACTGAGGGCTGAGTGACAGTCATGTGATCCTATCTCCTGACCCTCCAGGACATACAAGATGAGTGGTAACCAAGGAAGCATGTGGAAAAACATCACAGGATATAACATAAGAGAATTGAAGTGTCTTTACCTTGTAAATACAGAGTGGTCTTTCTGATCCAAGACAATAATAATATCCCCTGGTTCCAGACCTGGCTCTTGGTCCCCTTCACCATGGAATGTTATTTTCTGACCATCTTTCATTCCTGTTGCACAAAACAAATAAACATTTTTCTTATTTTTAAGATAAAAACACCAACAACTAACATTTTTATAGGCATGAGCTGGTATCAAGATATCTCTGGATCTTTAAGCAAGAACATCAGGATCTCCCCTTGAAGCATTTGTTTTTATTTTTTTTTAATTCACTCACTTGTTCAACAGATCTTAGGAGTGCTAACCTGAATTCAGTCTCAAGACCATCAAGTCTAAGTGTACTGCCAAAAGAGCCACCAACATAAAGTCCTGAAGGGAAATATCATCAAAACAATTTTCATTATACACACAAATACAAAAAAGAAATCAGAAACACTGTGTACAAATTGCATTTCAAGAGCAATTCACCAGTCAGCTTCTTCAGTTTCATAAATACGTGGCACATCTCCTTATGAAGCATCATCTTAGTGCCTGCCAAGTACAAGAAGCATTCTCCATGGACTAAAAACCTCCTGTGAGAAACTTGTTTCACCCACATAAGAAGTCTATCTAACAAAAAATACCAGCTTTCTTATGCTACAGCAGTCTTTTTTCCCTTCCTTCTAGAAAAACATCCCTCTCACAAGACTTCCCTGTTCAAAATATTAGTAATATATCCCTTCTAGTCCTCATATTTACTACTTTGTAGGATTTCCCCTACAAATTCAGGCATTGCATAAGCTCTGCTTACACATGTAACAGTTGCAGGTCATAATCATGAGCAAGTCTGTAAAAGTCATGTACTTGTCAGCTTGCTCTCTTACAAGCTGCACTACTCCAGAGACTTCTCCCACCAACTTTTGGGTAGCCCCCTCAACAGAGATGCATTTGTCACTCAGTAGGGTAACGTTCACCCACCACGTTGAGGGTTTGTGTATCAAGTTGCATTTTGCCAGGCAAGGAAGCAGTACCTGCGCTGGGCAGCACTGTCAGGGCTGTGCAGCAAACAGAGCTCTAAGCATGAGAGGCTTGGCACTGTCTCTGCCCCCTATCGCTATAGCAGACCTGGTTCCCCTTCACACTGAAACACAGCAGAAGTGATCGGAGTCTGCAGGGTCTTGCCACAGGCAGTGAAAACTGCGTAGGCTACCTGATCACAAACTGGGCTTAGAGGGACCTGAAAAATAATTCACTGCTTACAATAACGCAGGTTTCAGAATTCATTCTTAGTTATGTACCAGGCTTTAGAAGTGGTCATAATTGACCTTCCCTAGAAAGAAGTCTACTTTCTGTAAGTCAGCCATAAGCAATTTTACTGTGTGTGTATTCAGCACTGTTACTCACCAAATCAACACCACATATTTGCTAATGTTTCTGTTTTAGTGCTGCAAAGTCAGTCAATACATCCAGGTTCAACACTTCACCTCAGTGAGACACCTCACCTTTGTCAATGTGAACTTCCAGGATCTTCTTCTCTCTAACAATTTTTCTGCCATTGCAGCTCTTACACCGGTCCTTGGGGCTGATCCGCTCCCCATGCCCCTGACACTCCATACACACAGACTGGATCTGCTGCACCATTCCCGGCCCAATCTGGTGAATTCTGATCTGCATGCCTGTTCCCCTGCAATTAGGGCAGCATTCTACTGCACCTTTCTTACCACCACGACCTGAGAACAAAAATTGGAGATAGGTGCTTACATGCTACTAGAAAAAAACCCCAGAAAAACAAAAGCTTTAGGAACATCTTCTGTTTAGTTTCAGTTTCAACATTACCTTCACATTTGTCACAGATAACATTCTTCTGCAGTGCAAGCTTCCTCATTGCACCATTGTACATGTCTTCTAAACTTACTGACAGCTGGTGGACCACGTTTTTACCTGGAAAAGAACAGGATTTTGCTCAAGTTTAGAAGCTTGGTCTGCACATCTCCCAAGCCGTGATAAACCAAGTCTCTGGGCTTTAACATCTTGTTTCAATAGAACTTTGTTTTGTTTTGCTCATATTAGTCAAAAGCCCCTTCCCAGCTACTGTCATATTAGGTAACAGTTTGTTATGACTATGTTAGTCAGAAGAGACCTTCTGGAAAAGTACAGAGTGCAACAGCAACAGAACATACAGAACCTCAATGTTTAAGTTTTATAATGCAGGACTCTGGTTTCAACAGTCACCAAACAGATCTCTTATGAACAAGTGAGAGACTCTGTTTGGAATCTCCACTTCAGCACTTTTCTTCCTCTCACCAGGTGACCTTCTGGAACAGGAAATGAGCAATTACATTTTTACCCTCAGGAACTCCCTTTGCACTTCAGCTACTGTAGGCTTAGTTTTGTAAAGGATGCTGAGCTCTGTATTGTTACAAGTACTTTGGCACTCTTAACTCTTTGATACAAAGGATGTTTTCTTCCGTTTTTCACCAGATTTGCACAAAGGGGTGATGGGGTCAGCACTGCTCTTCATAAGTTTAAAGCTTTTCCCAGCGTGATTAAACTGGAATTTATATTTTCGGTAGCATTTTACTGCAGCTTCAACTTAATTCCACTGTACAGAGCAGGAAATACACTGAAAAGTTTCACAGACTAAACTGGATCTTGACATCTTGTTCAGATAGCTGCTTTCAAATGCTACACTTACGGTAGCTTAGCTAACAAACCATTTTAAGCTCCTTTACCCTTCCACTTCCTATTCCGTCTACCAGCAACTGGGCTACAGTCAGCTAAATGTTCTCCAAACACATCTGGTTAGCGATTAACAGCGGACAATGCACAGCAGACCAAACCACCACCGCACCAACCAAACGCCCTCCCTAGTGGTTTCAGGCGTTAAGGGACAACAGTTTTCTCCAATTTTCAGATTAAGCCTATAACTTCAACTCAACTCTGTTTAAACTCCGACATCTACGGCATTCTCCTCAGAGAATCTGACACCCCCGCCAGCACGTTACCTCGCCTCTCTCTCTGCATCCTCCCTCCGCCACCGAAAAACATATCGAATATGTCCATGGGTGACCCGAAGCCGCCGCCGGAGCCGCCCTCCTTGATAGCTTGCTCGCCTCCTTTGTCATACAGCTCCCTCTTCTTCGGGTCCGACAGCACCTCGTAAGCTTGCGAGATCTGCTTGAACTGCAGAAGGACACCACGGCACTCAGGCACCTGCAGCACCCCCGCCCGGCCCCTCCCGCCCGGCCCCACCGGCCCGGCCCGTCCCGCCGACCTTCTCGCCCTCATTGGGGTTCTTGTCCGGATGGTACTTGAGCGCGAGCTTGCGGTAGGCCTTCTTCAGCTCCTCGGCGGACGCGTTTGGCTTCACGCCCAGCACGTCGTAGTAGGTGGTCTCCTTCACCATGGCGGTGGCAGCGGTGGCAGCGGTGGCAGCAGTGGCAGCGGCAGCAGCGGCAGGGCCCCGAGGGGGCGGGGGGCGATGCCCC
>VWZP01003551.1:70032-128200 GCA_013396995.1 Dicaeum eximium | reverse complement strand
CTTCTGTCAGAAGGAGCTGTCAATCCGATTGATTTTTCCTATGTATGGTTCATGGATGTGAGAATATATGGTAGTGTAGGAAGGAAAACAGGATTGCCTTTTCAATGGCAACCTGCTCTTAGACTGTGCAAGTGCCTGTGAGGTGCTTTGCTTTGAATTTCAGAAACTTGCACCAAGTTAGCAGAATTGTCTCAGCTAATGGATGTGCTGGCAGCAGAATTAATGGACCCTGTTCCCCAGGAATGTGGCCCATGGGGAAGTGGCGTGTTGGTAACATGCTTTTTGTTTTCCTCTGTAGCACAGTGATGCGTGTGTGCTGGCTCGTGGGGAAAGAGAAATGCACTCAGCGGGTGAAGCTGCCACACTTGGAAGCCGTGATAGTTGGGCGTGGCCCAGAGACTGGGATAACGGATAAGAAGTGTTCACGGCAGCAAGGTAAGGTGGTTCAGCTCAAATCCTGCTTTCTATGGGCAGCAGCACCTGAGCTTGCCTCATTCCTCTGTGTGGTCTGCAGTGTTGCCTGGTTCTTGAAGTCATCAAGAAGTCATCATTTTTAATAAGCACTTACAGAGATCTCTGGGACCTAAAAAAACAGAGACACCCAATGACAAGATGTCCACCTCCATAAACTAAAGCTTTGAACTTAATGTGAGTTCCCAGGCCTGCATCCCTGCTTCGTGAGCAGCACTTCTGCTCCCTAGTATTCCACTGACTGATTTTTAGCACGGCTTGTTATTTTACACCTAAAATAACATGATCTTAGAGAATATATGGAAATACCTATATACAATACTGCACATCTTCCCTGCCTTTTCTTCTGTGCCTCTGGACTTGCTCTATGCCTTATTGTCACAGAGAGCTGGTAAGAATGTCAAGAATATGTCTAAGACATCAACAGAATCCACCTTTGTTCTGAAGCAATTCCACCCTTGGCTGAGTGTATGGGTTGGCTCTGTTTTACCTGTGGTCCTGGAAAGAAGAGACGAGGCAGAAATATTCTTGGCATACATTCACAAAGGTCAGCTCCAGAAAGAATCAGATCTTCAAAAAGAGGAGTGTTTTCTGCACTGGGTGGTTCAGCAGAGTTCTTTTTATTTGCATTGTTTTGTGACATTTGTTCTTTCTTTTCCAGTTGAGTTGAAAGCAGACTGTAACAAGGGGTATGTCACAGTGAAACAGGTATGCTTTTATGTATGGATGTGCAGTATTTCTGGGACTTACTGGGACAGTTGTACTTAACTGCACAAATGCTCCAAGTGATCATTCTGATCACTGGGTCTGAGGGACCTGAAGCTTTCTTACCACCAAGGGAGGTTACAGCAAGTGGCCCTCAGAAGTGAACTTTCTTTTATTGTGCACCTCAATGAAAGACTGCACTGTTCCTTCCAGATACATTCCAGTCTAAGACAGCCAGATTTGCAGCATCAGGGAATGCTCTTGTGAGTCCTCAACCAGTTCTGTCAAGTGCTGCATTTGGGAAGCTTTGGACTTCTTCTACTAAACTGGCTTATCTTCCTCCTGAGCCTTAAATTTCATAAGCAGAGGCAGCCCTTTGTTTAAGGCTGCAGTTCTTGTGTTAATGGGACTATGCGGTTGTAGAAGATTTTTGTTGGTGGGTTGATTGAGCCAGAGATGTGGTTACTTATGGGAAGGGATGGGATGTGAGACAGCTCTGCAGGAATGCTCATGTTACCAGATGGATGGAGGCAGGCCTACTCCCTCACACTTAGGAGAACCAGTATCTCTGAGATAATGTGAAGGGAAAGGTCCCTGGTGCTGGTGTCTGTGTGTGCCCACAGCATCAGCCTGCCTGCACAGACAATACGGCAACATGCTCTACCTACCGAGGGGTAACGTCTTCTCTCAAAATGCCTCCACAGCTCACTAAGCACAGGCACCCCAGTGGTATCTGATGAATCTGGCAGAGATATCTAGGACAGTTTTTCACAGAAATCAACCCTAGTCATAGTCTCAATAATGTGTATCTGGAATCTCAAAACTGGGGATACTTTCTGGTGGTGAGTGCTAGCATGTTTTCTCTGCCTGTTGAAAAGCTGCTCCCCAGGTGAGAGGCGTGTGGCACAAGGTTCCAGTGATCAGTTGTTTGATACTTTATTTGCTGATGGGAAGCATCTTTGACCTCAGCAAAACTGCAGAGCTGTAGCCTGAAGAGATCCTGGCTGGACTCAAGTGTGTGCTTCATTGCAGTGAATTCCAAGTGAGAGGTATGGTACTGTCAAGCATGTCAGTGCTTGTCAAGCATGCAGGTATGGCAGTGACAAAGCTAACGAAAACTCTCTCTGACTGAGTTCATCAGTCACAGGAGAGAGCTGTTTTCCTAAAGCCCGTTTCATGCATGAACAGTAGCCAAAAGCATTTTACTGAAGACTGCTAATTTTTGTAGGGTCACCCACATGATGATGCAAAATCTATCTATCAGCCAATCACTGTAGGTTATCTACACCACAGTCTGAGTGCGCTAAAATTTCCTAAAACTACTGTTACTCCTCAGAAATAGTTGCTGCTGTTACTAGTTGTTTAGTAGATTGCTAATTTGTGAGGGAAGTGCAGCACAAGTGATGCTGTAACTCTCTGTAGCTGCTGCAGACCCAGGCTCCCTGTGACACCAGGGCCTGAGGTTGTGTGCTGACAGCTGTGACTGCAAGACTGGTTCAGAAACAGATGTCCACAGTGCTGCACTGCGTGGGCAGGGTAGGCAATGGATACAAAATGCATTTGCTTTCCAGGATAATGGCATTCCAGGACAACTGAGCAGAAGTTGGCAATTCCACTTACAACACAATTTTCTACTATTTTTTCCTTTTTCTGCCTACCAAAGATAGGAGTCAACCCAACTAGTGTTGATCTTGTGAATATTGGCAAGGATGAAGTGGTGAAAATGAAGCCAGGCCAAGTTCTGCATATTGTGAATAATCTTTACCCCTACACGGTGCAATTTGCCGAAGAGTCTGGGAAAACTGTTCCAAAAGCAGACAAGATGACACATGAAGACTCTTGTGAGAATGATGATACAGAGCTTGTGCCCAGAAAAACAATGAAGTTGGAGGTTGTGGATACACAAGGCAGTTCTACAAATCCAAAGCTAAGCAATAGCAGTGTATCTACACATGAAGGAACTTCAAGCAAAAGGGCAAGTGTGTTGGTGTTAATATTTGTGCTGTTTCTCCTGGGGTCGTCTCCTCCCTGAGGAGACATGGGCTTTTGCTTTTGTGGATTCTGCTGGTGGCAGGCGTCTCAGGTGAACACAGATCCTCCAAGTATACAGAGCTTGAGAGGTGTTATGTGCTCCTGACATCACCCAGACCCTGGGAAAATTACTTGGGACCCATTCTAACCTGACCTGAGGGTTAGGTGTGTGGGGCAGGCTTTCCTGTAGCAAATGAGGATTTAATCTCTGGTTTCTGCAACAGTTTCTGCTAGAAGGACAGTCCACGTGAGCTCCATTTAGCTGCAGTCACCCAAGGAGACTGTCCTGGCTCTTGAGTGGTTGTCTAAAAGCGAGCGCACAGAGAACAGAACAACCTGAGCCTTTTTTAAAAAAAAAAATTGTTTGTAATTGCATGGGGCTTTTTTTCTCTTCCTGCTTTGTTCATTCCGTATGGCAGAACCATGTTTGCATTAGTGAATGTTACCAGCCATAATCTTTGAAAGGGAGTTTTTAGCCCTGTGACATGGACAGAATAAAAGACCTTAATGCATTTGGAACTAGTGCAGTGCTGGAGGAGAAGACACAGAAATGAAACCCCTTAAAAGAAAATTTTAGTCTCAGGTTGCTATGAGTTAACTACTTATTTGTGGACTTGGGCTAGTTATATGAGGGCCAGATTTGTGGTGGAATGAGTAGAGAGATGACGACTCACACTGTTTCCCTGTCAGCACTATAATAATATTTGAATGTCTTCCTTTATAAGAATATGATGAATATCATTACTGCTCTGAATAGTTAAAACATGTGTTTTGAAAAAGGTCCACTCAGGACACACTTTCTATTAGGTGTTCAGTAGCCAAGTTAAGAAATAGCTTGGGTTGGCTTGATCTTCCTGTGCCTTTATTGTTCCCTCTACAAGCCACTGCACAATACTAAAAAATCAATACCTCTAAGGATAAGGCAACACACTGCAACTACTTTGTTCTGCAGAGCAGTATGGGATAGGACAGTTAATGGAGATCTTTGTTCTTTGGTTCTGGTGATCCCTGAGGCGGGCCTCATGCCATGACATGTGCAGGCAAATTATTAAATTTAAAACACATTTATAGCTCCCTGTTGTTAAATTTCCAATGTTTGGAAGATTGAATTTTCCATCTTCACAGTATCTTGTTAAAAGTTTTCAAAAGTAGCTTTTTGGGGGCAATTGGAGCAGGTATGTTGGCATTTTATAGAAGGGAAATAATGGAGCTGTCATTCAGCTGTTACTGTACCGCTGTATACTATTAAATATTCCTAACTGAATCCTTTGAAGTATATAATTGGATGCTTAATTGTCTTATAATGTTTTCCCCATTCTGTGCTATAGGAACATTTAGGACACTGGAGTCAGGGTCTAAAGAGCTCCATGCAAGATCCAAAAATGCAGGTGAGAGCTGTATACTTGTACTTTACAGTAAATCCTGTCTAGCAAAGCTAAATGAGCTTGCTTTCTTGATTCTGCAATTTGCTTTGACAGTCTGGTTAATCAGTGGAGTCCTGTATAAGGGCTGAAATGTACTTGCATCTCTCTCTGTAGTAACATCAACTTGGGAGTCTCTACTCTACTGATTTTGCAGATTCTCATTGTCTTAATTATCTTTGAGCTCTCTGTACTGTGAGATTTGGCCAACAGATTTGGAAAAGGTTGATGGGAGAGCAGGTGAGTTGTTCAGTTGCTTTGTTTCCTCAGGGGAACCAACTAAAATGGGGTTATCATTTGAAGCTGAACAAGCCACAGAGGTTCCCATTCTCCAGCAGTTAGTGCTGTCTTGTTTCTTAGTGCAGTTTCCTAGTTTCCAGCAAATTCTTAACTTTCACACCTTTATGTCAGCTGACAGGGTCTGACCCCTGGCCCCACTTCAGGTAATGATCACCGTTAGGCTGAAAATAATTTAGAGTCATAGTGTATGTTGAGTTGGAAGGGACCTGTCAGGATCATTGAATCCAACTCTTAGCCCTGCACAGGACATCCCCAGAAATCACACCATGTACCTGAAAGTGCTTCTTGAACTCTGACAGACCTGGTGCTGTGATGACTTCCATGGGGAGCCTCTTCCAGTGTCCAGCCACCCTCTGGGAGAGCCTTTTCCTGATATCCAGCATAAACTTCTTTAGGCCATTTCCTCAAGTCCTGTCACTGGTCATGAGAGTGAAGAGCACAGGGCTGAGGATGGAGCCCTGTGGAACCCCAGTTCCAGACCCCAGACACGTCACCAGTCTGATGTCACCATTGACTGTAACCCTTTGTGCCCGACCTGTGAGCCAGTTCCTCACTTAGCTGATAACTAAATAGAAGGCTCCTATTTCTTGACTGATTTTTTTTTTAAATTCAAGTGTGAAGTGTTGAACTGCATACATTCACAGGAGAACTGGATGCCATTGTCTTAGTATTGCCAGCACTTTCAAATGCATCTGTCTATAGGGAATGATAAAACTATGGAAATTCTTCCTTACTTTTTAAACATAAAGCTTAATTTTTATCCCTGAAGCAGAATTCTCTATACTTACCAAAACAGGGCTTTCTTGACCCAAAATATATGCAGGTCTTAAAACTGTTCTTTTAATGTTAGACACAAATAACTGTTTATGAGTGAAGGTTAGCTTTATTAGTTGTAGTTTCAATCTGAATACACAAACAATAGAACTCCTGTCTTTTTCTTTTTAACCTAATATTAAATGGGAATATTTCTTTCTTCTGAAAAGACTTGAAAGTGATGCTGTTCCTGCTGGCGGCAGGAGCTGACACTATTAAGTGTGTATAAAATATCTTGCTGCTGAAAGAATCAGTTCTATGATTTGTCTACTGATAGAGCTCTAATCTTTCCTGTAGCGTAAGACTACTCTATAGTCTTATATAGAGCGTATATAAAGATCTGTATATAAACATACAAGAATAATTAGCAAAGGGGACAAAGACATCATCCATCTCTCATCAGCAGGTGCACTGGTGAGAGACCAGAGACACGACACACAGTTTCTGTGTCACGACCTGATGGCTTTTTATTCCTAGGTTCTCCCCGCTCTTGTACACAAGCTTCCCAACCATTTCTCTTCCTCGGCTGCATTGAATTGTTGCAGAAGGTGAAACAAAATGAAAACAGGAAGAAGGATATGATAGACAGGAATCTGTTCTCCTTCTTGTGAAGGAGAAGCATCTTACAAAGCAGCACACTTGGTAGGATGAACTGAAATAGCCCAGATTTGAATATTTTTGTCTGTGTAATGCTGGTGGAGCTCTGCAGCACGCTGCTGGTAGCACATCTGAGATTTGTGCTTCACTCTGGAAATCTTCAACCTAGTGCATTCCTACATGTTCTGTATTGAGCACGGTGGTTTTGTTGGTGACTGCAGAGCTTGAATGTAGCCTGATGGAAGTAGAGTTCCCTAGGCTGTGCTGGTATCTCAGTCCAGATGATTTTCAAGAGTTCATATACCCCTGTAGCTATGGTTAACTTACTGCAAAGTAAGATTAGAAAGCTTTTGCCTTTTGTAATAAAGTATATGAAAAAGGATGCTGGAACACCTCTCCATAGCTACCTGGTATATATTATAGAAGAGGGTGCTTATCCTGGAACAACTTAAATCCAGCAGAAGTTCTCAATGGATAGCATCTCTCCAGTAAATGTAATGCTTATATAGGAATAGTATATTTAACTTTCAATCAGAAAGTAATCTAGTTATTTCATTTTTTTGCAAGGTTTACAAGGACGAAAAGACTGTAGTCATCAAGGATAAATATCCCAAAGCACGTTACCACTGGCTTATCTTACCATGGGACCCCATTTCAAGCCTGAAGTCAGTCACCAGGGACCACCTTGAACTCCTGGAACATATGCATGCTGTTGGGCAAAAAATGATCAAACAGTGCCCTGCCAGAGAGAGCCTGGAGTTCAGACTGGGTTACCATGCTATCCCCAGTATGAGGTAGGACCTAGAGGAGTCATGTGGTGGACATGCTGTTCTTCCAGTTACACAGATTTGGGGCTAAATCCATGAGGAGATTTGGCATTGCTAAAGAACAGGCAATCTTCCTCAACACTGCAGAGATGTTGGTGTGCAGTCCTTTGACCCACACTGCTATAGAGATCCCGATGCACGGGGTCTTGGGAAATGCCTGTTGGGCTCCTCTAGCAGAGGTTGGTGCCTGGGGCTATGGGATGCTTGTGGTCCAGCTCCAGTGACTGGAGCACTGCTGCCAATGCTAGGGCATCCCCCTCCCAGGGCACCAGCAAGAGATTAGAGACTGACTCCTAGACCTGTCAAGTCCTGCCTAATACCGAGCAAGGATTTGGGTCTTGTGTCTAAGTCCAGACCTTAGAGTGTCCAAGTGCCTATTGATACTGCTGTCAGTTGTGCTCCAGTTCTTGAATAAAGCTTTTGAGCACTGATCAAGTCCCATTCAATTACTCTACAAATAATAAAACTTTGGTTTATTACTAAATCTTTAATAAACCTGTGGTTTGCTAACATTATTGTCTCCACCTTTTTGGAAACTAGCAGGAATATAGACTGCAGTGAGGGGCCAATGGAATATGCAAACTAGTGATCCTGACTGTTTTTAAGTTAAATGCTTGGCAAGAGACACTGCTTCCAGAACAGACTGTTTCTTCTGTCACAGCGTCAGGACTGACCCACAAGGCTGGCACCCTGCTGAGTCATGTTTGCAACTGATACAACTGCAAAACAATTTTGAGCATTAACCTTCTTCTTTCATATCTACATTTGGTTTTTTTTTTTCAGTCAGCTACATTTGCATGTAATCAGCCAGGATTTTGATTCTCCGGCTCTGAAAACAAAAAAGCACTGGAATTCTTTTACTACAGACTACTTCTTAAACTCTCAAGGTAATGATTAGAGAAAGTATTTCATAACATAGAATCCCTCTTGCAGGTTCTGGCTTCAGGCTTTTCTTCCAAACAAATGTGCAAGTCATACATTTTATTGCAATGAGTGAATGGTTTTATTTAATTTAAGATATTGAGGAATAGCACTGAGTAAAAGTCAACGAATTTTGTGGCTGGTTTAAATTAGAATGCGGCAATGACACACTGTGCGTTCAAAACAGTGCACAGAGATTTGCAGTGTCATGTGTTTCATGATGCTACATGGTCTCAGTACCTGTGGTCTTTTTTATTTTCATCCCCAGATGTGATAGAGATGGTGAGAAGCAAGGGAAAAGTGATGGTCAAAGACCATACCTCTGAACTTCTCAAACTTCCCCTCAGATGCCATCGCTGTAAACAACAGCTGTCCACAATCCCACAGTTAAAGGAACATCTTAGGAAGCACTGGCCAAAATGATTTTGCAAAAAATCATCTTACAATCTGTCTTCAGATTTCAAACCAACACAAAGACCACAAAATGTTAATGGAAATGTGTATTTTTTAACTGTGATGACAAATGTAACGTGGAGAGAAGTGGCTTGGAAACAGCAGCATACCAGTTGAGCAATAGCTTGTACAAAAACCCAAGCCCTCTTCTTCTTCCTACTAAAAATATAAATAAAATAACTTCTGAAATTAAAGTTTTTTGTTGCAGCTTTGTTGTGGTACAGCCACACTAATCTGTAAGTGAACTGAAGTCTGAGAGAAGTGCTTTGTTTGGATGAAAGGATTTATTTTAATTCAGAAGCTGAACTGAGCCCAGATCTAGGCTTCTACTGAGAAAAGAAACAAACAGTGATTTAGAACTCTTTCACTTCATGTTTTCTGCCTACCACTGAAGTTCCTACTACGTGTTAATGTTGCAAGCACTGGTGTGGCTGACAGAATGTAGTGTCAGTGGAGGGGAAGGAGCAGTAGTTGATTTTTGGATTAAGCCATTAATCCATTTCCCACATCTGATCATCCCCACTTCGCTGTGCCACTGAAAGGCCTGACAGTTCAGTGCTGCTGAACTGCCCCTCAGCTAGGGGACAGCCACTGCTCAGGCTCTAAGTGGAGCAAACAATCTCTTTTGGGTACAAGGATGTATTTAAACATATGAAATACACAATGAGCTTTACTGCTCCCCAGAGTAATAAAACTATCAGGTTTGCAGTTGCCTGTCTGCATATGTTGAGGTTGGTACAGAAATGATGCAGTTTAATCCCAGCCTGTTTCTCCAATCAGCCTCCAATCTCCAATCTCTAATAATTTGACTGTTGTCAAGATGTGAACTTGCAGAAGCAGCAGGACAGTACTAATAAAAATCTCTTGAGTCCAGATCTGGTTTGTACAGTTCAACTACATCCTAAGCTCAGCTTTGAGTTACGTAAGATGCTCTCTGGGTGAAATGGCTTTTCAGTAAAAGAGTGCACAGAGCTTTTGCTATACAAGCAAAATGCTGCTCCTAACACTAACACATTCTTTAGGGAGAGGGTGTCCTCTTCTTCCATTCCCCCATGCAGCAGCATGTTGCTGTACCCACTCAAATGGGGCAAATAGTAAGCTGATGTTGCTGGAAAAGAATAAAGATGTTTCTGTTATAAAGTTGTCCCCAAAAATGTGCTCTTTCAACCTGGTATGCAAGAAGCCAGTCCACACAGAGGGTCATGTTTATTTCGTGCTTGTGCAGAGATGGGTGCTGGGTGGTGAATCCACAGAGCCAGCACACCCAGTTCTAGCCAAGCAGTGTAGCTAAGATATTTTCAAAATATCTAAGTCTGCACTTACCTGATATCTAAATACCTGCCTACTCAATAGCTATTGGACAATCTTTTGCCTGCTTGAATGTAAAGTACAATGCAATTCAAATTTATTGTGCATGTTCAGTAGGTAAGGTTCTTCATTTGGAGATGGGTAATCTAAGCTTTAAAGATGTGGTTTTCACATTATAATGAGCTAAATTAATCTAAAGGATGCTTTTTTAGATGATTTAATTGATTTCAGTTAAACATGGAATGCTGCCAAATGCAGTGTCCAGTATCTTATTCAAGATTTCTGTTTGTGTTCTCTGCTTGTTTCAAAACTATTCTGCAAGACCTTGCAATTTCCCACTTTTCTGGGTCTTCAAACCATTTATTGTTTTCCTAAGACTCACTGTGCAAAATCTTTCCTTAAACTATTAATCTTCCATCAGAATGGGGTAAAGTGAAGAGTTGGCCATGGCCTAATTTAAAACACCAGTCAGAGTTCAGCTTTTGCTGACATCAGTAATAATATGCCTTAGATTACAAAATAAAGCTTAGAGAGTAAGGAACAATGACAAAAGCACAGCCAGTCTGTGCATTCATTCTTGACAGAAACTAGGGCTTCATCTGGCTCCAGAGGTAAAGTGCTAATGCTTTGCAATGGGAACTGATTTGGACCAAGGCCAGTTACAAATGCTAGAGAGATGTGGTCTTCCTCATAGCAGACATAGGCCAGAGAAGGAAGCCATGCTCCTTCACGGTGAAGCGTGCTGCTTATGGCCCATGGCCCATCACATCTGGGTGGGACTCATGGTTTTAGTACCTCTCAGAGCATAAACCCCTGCAATCCATCTGTATGGGACAGTATCCAGCTGGGTCACAGTTGCCACACTCAAATGTGGAGCACAATTCAGAGGGACAAGCCTATGTATGATGTTGTAAATCAGCGGCATCATCGGTAGAACCACAGGACCCCAGCGGGAGGGATGGCAGCATGTCCAGCACTCACTGTGTGAGGTCACCACTGTATGGGAAAGGTCTGCAGGAATGGCAGTAGTGGGCACAAGCTCTCTCAAGCCAACAAGGGGCAGCCACCTATAGGGGCACCTTAAGGCCACAAAGGAAACTAAGGCAGAAAACGCAGACATTGTCAGAAGTTACTTTGTGCATGGCCTTGCAGGGGACCTACAGCCTTCCTCCAGTCTTTACAGCTGGAGTAAGTCCATACAGTAGACTGCGAGCAACCAATACGACATCTTTGTTGGAAGAGAGCCTCAGAATAGCAGCACAACCTTAACACTCATC
Source organism: Dicaeum eximium (assembly GCA_013396995.1). Classification (NCBI taxonomy): domain Eukaryota; kingdom Metazoa; phylum Chordata; class Aves; order Passeriformes; family Dicaeidae; genus Dicaeum; species Dicaeum eximium. Next base: position 117,076 of record VWZP01003551.1, on the reverse strand, counting down.
AGCCAGTGATGATAAACCAGCTCCTTTCTACCCCTGGCTGTAATTAGATCTCTTCTGGAGCTGTGTTATCTTCTGTGATACTGTTACAGGAATGAGGCCTAAAGTCAAGGAAGATGTGGTAAAGGACTTTCCATGAGACGTGCCACGAGGTATGTGGTGAAGGGATTAACATGGGTTGATGGTAGGCTGATGGGGTGACAGGTTATCAGGTGGAGGGCCAGGTGATCCTTGCCCCTAGAGCCATCCAGGTGGAAAAGAGAATGGTACAAGAGTTCTGTTCCACCCTTATGAAAACCTCTCTTTGTCCTCTCTTTGTGACTCTAGACTCATTTACAAAGAAAGTTCTCTCCCCATCCTCTGTCTTTACAACTGCAGTTACAGAATATGAGACTATAGTCTCATCTCTGCTTCTCCCAAAAAGAGTAAATTTATTCTTTGAAAGCCTTCAAGGCAGAGGATGAGAACATGACCACCTTGCAGACAAGTCAAGGATCTTACTCATCTCTTCCCCCGAGCAGGGATGCCTCTTTGGAAAGATCTGTGACTCTTGACTCCATTGGAGTATACCCAGGAGCACTTGTACAAAGCACTGTACACTCATGGTATTTTGCAGGTGCGCTTATCACTGGCAATCTAACAAGAACTACAATCTGTTGCTCCAGTGAACCACACTGTTTGTGGATTTGTTCATGAAAGTTCCTACTGAACTTGATGGATTTCTTTTCCTTTTGTGTTTATTGAAGCTAATCAGTAGACAGGTGAAAAATATCTAACAGGGGAAAAAGGCTTCCATATAGGCATATTTGCTCAGAGGTTGAGACATTTTTAAAGTTGACTCTGTATTTCTGCATTAATGGTTTACTTCCATTCCTGGTAACTGTTTGTAGGAGCCCCCACAGAATTTGTAAGAGCAAGTTCAGTGTGTCTGTAATGACAGTAACTAAAGCTGAGTATATTTCAGGATTACATGCATCACTAAGACAAAAGAACATGGCAGCAGAAATCAAGGGAAAGCTGACTCCTAGCTGTTGCTAAGGAGAAACTAAGGTTCCACAACTGCAGAAGTAGTAAGCAGGATATCCCCGCTCAAGGCTCACCGACACTAGGTGCTGCTCCCAGCTCTACTACTCCTTACTCCAAGTTCACTCAGGAAGGAAAGGTACAGGGGAAGACAGTAAGAATTCAGTGATGAATGATTTAGAAGACTGGTCTTTCACTTGGATGGCAGATTTAAAGGGGTTTTGCCTTGGTGGGAGAACAAGAAAGCATGCCTAACACAAAAGGGTCCCTGGCTTTCACTATCGCATGATGGAAAAGCAAAATAAATCATACACATACTTAGGCACAAGCACGAATCCTCAGTAAGCCAGTGGCAATTTTACCTTTTCTTGTGTTCTTTCTAGACAATAGAATAGGTTGTGGAATATCTCAGCATTTCCGGGCATCAGATTTAGGAATGTCAGGAATTACTGGTGTCAGTGTCACATTTCAGTTGCAGACCACAGTGCTCTGCAGGGGAGCACAGATTCCCTCAGCAACCCTTTCTCCAGATCTGGTAGATGGCTTCTGTATTTCAATGTGGACTATGCTCTGCTACTATTTTGAAGACCCAGATCCCGTGAAACAGTCTTGCCCTGTAAAGACTCGCATGTGTTTTGCCATCTCAAAAGGCTTTACTCTTGGAGAATCTCTTTCCAGTGTAGTCAAAGTATTTGACAAAAGGCTTAAGTCATCCCCCACACAACCCAGAACAGACCATGCAACTCAGAACTGGAGACGGGATGTGCTACAATGCTTCACACTGACATGACTTAGATCACTCCCTTCCGGCAAGCCCAAGCCAGCACAACACATATGGTGTAAGACTTAACAGCACCCCTATGTGATGGAGTTCTTGCCACACAAAAACGGTGACCTGCAGCACTGCACATGCTCATGCTGTGCACTCAGAACACAGCTGGCTGCTGTGACATTAAACACTCCAACAGACAGTAAGCACCTTGTTTGCATGGTGTTTTTCTGCAGCACCCAATGGAAATGGGCTGAACACTGCAGCTGCCAGGCCAAAATTAACCAAGAAGGGGATGCTACCACTGAAAGGGTACATCAGCAACACCCAGCCTTATCTCCTTCCTCTGCTCCCAGAATGGCTGCTGTTACTTCTTCCATCAGATCGCAGAAGTATTCTGGGGTAAAACCTAATTCTCAGTACAAGACCACTTTCCAGATGACACAGTTCTGCAACAGTGCACAGCATTATCAGGATACAGCTGCTGATCCGTCAGTGCCATAAAGCACCATTACTCTATTTTCTTTGATCTCAGATAACTAGGGTAGTATTACCCAGCAGAGTGAGACACCCACTCCTCTGCCCTGCTTTTATTCATGCTTTCCTCTGTCCAAGACCTCCCAGCTGTGAATGGGCCCAGTTTCAATACAACAATGGCTGTTGGCAATGCAGAATTCACTCTGATGTAACAAAGCAATGATAAAAATCTGGTATCAGCAACACCCAGATTCAGCAGAGAAAACACAAAATTTGTTTAGCAACTACAGAAATTTGCTATTGGTACAGTCTTACAGGCGAGTTCTCTAAAGCAGGCTGAAGTGCTTAAAATGTGGCCTGTCATCATGGCAGGTATCAACTCTGGGAGGGAGAGATGGCAGAGAAGATAACCCATTCAACCCTGGTAGGATTGCTTCATCCAGAAGGGGGGGAACAGTGGTGGGAGCTTTCAGAGCTGCTTATCCTTTTGCTCCCCAGCCTCACAAGCCACCTCTGCAGTGGGCATGAGTGGCTGTGCCCATAAGTGTGACACCATATGGGTCACAGTCACAGCTGCACCAGGTGGAGGGACCCTTCACTTGCACAGCCCTAAGAACAGTGTATCAGAAACACCAGAACAGCAACGGCTTCTGCAAAAATATAATGAAATTATATGAAAAGTTAGAGTTCAGAGTCCACAGGGATTCCTTGGCTTGTGGTTACTGTAAAAGATGCAGTTTCCACTGTAGATTTTTATTGAATTTTGGTGGAGTCAGTACTTCTGGATCTGAAAGGCAAATGGAACAAGTGTCAAAACAGGGGGCAATATAGTTTCTTCAAGAGCTGTCAACTACTTTGTTCACTTTTCTTACATCAAAGGATGCTGAGAAATCTTTTGACATCTATCATTTCCCTGTAGTGACTGACCACCAGCCTGCACAGGAGAGTGTTCTCAGAAGACCTGCTTTCACCAGGAAAGGTCTGGGCACACCAAGTCCCCTCTCAATCGTTAAGTGTTACTGTTCAGAACAAGGAGGCACAGGCACAAAGCCACAACCATTAGTGGCACAAAGCAGAACTCCATTCATTCACCTGTCACTGGCCCATCATGCATCACAGTGAGCTGGCTCCTTCTGGAGTGAGTAAAGAGACACAAGGCTTTTTCTGAAGCCAGCCCTGGCAAGTGGCAGTAGACATGTTACATCTATAGATTCAATAAAGGATTTCCCCAGGCAATTTCAGGACTAGCAGGGAAAAAGGATGTAGGACTAGGGGAAGACTGAGGAGTTGGGACCAGCCTTTGCTAGGTCTCTCAGCCCTTATTTCATATTCACTGCAAGGCTTTGAGACGGCAAAGTGACATGACAGATTGTAATGTGGTCTGGTCAAGAGCCTGGCCTGGCTGCCAAAGCCTGAGACAAAAATTCAGCAGGTAAGTTACAAGAAGAATTATCTAACACATTCCTTAAGAAATCAGATTTTCAGTTCCCTCACAACAGACTGACATTACACACATGGAAACCCAGAAGCAGTTGAGATACCTTAGCACAGGAAACAGTTTTAAACTCAGACAGTTTTAGCACACAAATTCAGAGCAAAATAAACTTTGTTAAGAAAGCTGCTCACTTGCCAGAAGGCAAGATGGTACACCATAAAGAAAAGCAAGGAACCACCACAGCTGAGTAACTGGTACAATGGTTGGCAGCCTCCAAGCCCACTAACCTCCCTGACATTTCACACCCAAACTTAACTCAAGAGCCTCAACTAACCTTGTACAACAGGAGGCATCATCCTCTTTTGCTGATAAGCAGCCATAATGCTGTTTGCAGTTGAATTGGGTCCCAAGACCTGTAAGAAGAAATAGCCACGTTCCAACCTGAACAAAGCAAGGCACAAGCAAGGATACACTCAAAGGAAACTCTGCTATGATTGTCCAAAACCAGGAGACCCTACAGTACAAAGGATCAAAATGTGATCCATGTGATCAAAGCCCAGTAATGTCTCAGAAAGTTAACACAGAGGCAGAAGGAGAGAACTGCTTTCACAACACAGAACTCTTATCCAGCACTACTTCTTCACAGCACCATAAATGTCATGATACAGCAGGACTGATTTCATTAGACCACCATCAATATTTAAAGTTAATCTGGGAGTCTCTGTTCCCTGTCACACAGAACAATTTTAATGTGTCTTTAAGAGTCCTGCTAATCAGCAGTTACAGAGAAGATACTGGCGAACATTTTGTGTTCACCATAAATGCTCAGAAACCATTTATTAGAAATAATTACTTTTTTACTCTGGAAGGGAACTAACCTTGTGATTTCCTTATTCTGCATTAAGCTGAAGCTTAGAAGCCTGACATAACCCTTCTTTATGTAATTTACTCGTTATGATATATGGTCCAGACTTAATTGACCGATCCAGTAGCTTTTCACTGTTCCCATATTCTACAAATTGTATAAATGGAGCTTACAAAAAACAAGTCACCACTAGGACAAGGCAACACAAACCTCAGAAGACCTCATCACATCCAATATGGCATTCAGTGCAGGAGACACAGTAGGCTATACATGTTGTACCCATCTAGAGTGTACTGACTTGACAGACACTGCCCAGAATATCTACTGAACATCTTAACAGAAAAAAACCCAGATTTTGAAAGCCATGGAAGGATTCCAGGCTCTCTGCTGGAGAATGCAAAATACTGCTAAACACTTGATACTGTCTAGTGAGTGTGATAGGTACTGTGGATGAGCACAGACCAGGCTGACAGAGCTCTGTTGCAGGTCTGGAATCCAGATTTCTGGGACTGAGGTCTCCATCAACTGCAAAACCTCTGCCAAGACTTGCTGCAGTGCCCCAGCTTGCTCATCATAGCCAAAGAGTACAAGCTGCTTCAGAAGGATGTGTATCTCTCCTGCAAGAGGAACAGAAGCAATAAATAGCAATCAACACAGGTATACTAAATGAACAGCTGCATTTCTTTGCTATCAGCACACAGAAAGGACAGCAGCAACTCAGAACTGGTTCTGTTCCAACTGAGCCCCTACAGTGTCTGAGAACAAAAACAAGACAAATCTGTAGTGGCACTGAGAAGGCTTTTCTCTGCTCCCAACTTCAAACACAGAGAGCTCACATGTTATTGTGAGCACAGAGGCAGATTAACTAAACCAAGGTCCAACACAGACAGCTGTATAGAGCAGGCAGCTTTTCTCCCCAGCATACACAGTGAGAACAAGAGTGGGGGGGCACACTGCCTTAGCTGTCCTCATCCTCACAAGCTGCAGCATGGATTATGATCACCAACTGTCCTACCTTTGACAGTCTCAACAGCACGAACACTCTCTCCCAGGGCTTCCAGAAGGGCAATATCTTCATAAGGACTCCCTTCTTTCAGGCTGTATCTCTTACGCTCCGCCTTGCGTCGGTTCTTTGAGGATCGCCTGAAAAGAGCATGTTCAGTTACAGTGTGCACTACAGGATTAGCTGTTAGCAGGGTTAAGTGTGAAGGAACATCAACATGCATCAGTGTGCATGAAACTTGTCACTCAAGTCCTTGCTTTTTCCAGAGACAGAGGACTGCATGTATCCTTAGGTGCTGTGACAATGTTTTCAATGCTACTCAACCACTATCCTTAGTGGTCTGAAACACTAGACAGGAGTCAGGCTGTTTCTCTGCTCCGAAAAGGACTGCTCCATGTTCCCCAAGGTTAAAACATGTTACAACACAAAGCAGGAGCTGCTCCAAGCACAAAGCAGTAGTCACTGTCAGGCAAAGCTGAGGTCCACTTAAAACATTGGTGGCCAGGGTCTGTGTTTGGCTGTGAGCATTTTAATTTCTGCCATCTCCAGAGCCTGCGCAGGTCCTGCCCATGATCACAGGAAAGCAACTTCATTCACAGACCAGACCTGCTTGCATAATGCTCCTACACACTCTGATGCTGAATACTAAGGCTGCATTCTCCTTCTGCTTACATCCAGTCCACAAAAAAAAAAGTACCTAAAAAGTCCACATTTTTCCCACAACTATATTCTTCCACAATTCAGCCAGGGAATTCAGAAGTGGTCCCACAGACTACACAGCCTGTTACACATCCCACCCCACCCCACCCTGCAGCTCATACTCTTGAGAGCACTCAAAAACAATGCACACAACCCTGTGGGAAGACATTGGTATGAGATTTAGTAGCAACTCCCACACACTAAGCACGAAACCTGGGCCAAAGAACACAAGACATGCGTACAAGCTGTCAATGTTTGAGAGGCTCTGCCTGTATTCTGTATCTAGCTTTCTACAGCCAGCCATTCTGGCCATCTGCCCAACATCCATGGGAGCCAGAACCCACTCAGAGTCTGTGTTCTCAGCTCCTCTCCCCGGCACCCAGTTCGTGTTGCACTAGTAGCTTCTGGCTTTTTCTGCTCTTTCCCTTCCAATGAGAGTTAAAATAACCATGAAATAATTGTAATTAAAGCAGCTCCAAAGCACACACAGCTGCAAGGAGGAGCATGCCAAGCATGAGCAAGCTGACCTCCTGAATGCTGATGCCAAAACAGTCACTACCTGATTTGAAGGCAGATACCTACGCTGATATTCTTGAATTGCTGTGTGAGTATTTGCTGTTCATGTCACTGGCTGTCACAACACTGCTGGTTTCCGAAAAAAGCTCCAAGTCTGGACAATTTGGCACTTCATAATCTGCAAAACATGGGAACAACTGTCACCCTGTGGAAAAAGGTCAGAAGTATTTCAAGCTTTGTGATTGATCTGTGTAGCTTGCTGGGCAGAGTCATTCTACTTGCTGGTGCTCTGGAGCCTTATGGCTCCCAACCCCACTGAGCCAGCACAGAAGAATCAGTAATTGTGAGAACAACACTGCTCCTCCGCTCTGGTGGGGACTGTGACACTGAACAGCACAATCAGAGGGATGACAATCTCAGTGCAGCAGATCTGGCCTAGGGCAAAGCATTCTGCTCTCAGAGAAACTCCCTGAGCCTGTGTGAGCTGGCAGGTGAATATGCCTATAGGTACTTGGCACCAAGGACATGCTGAGCATTGTCTCACCCAGCCAAGATGGTACTGTGGAGACAAGACTGTGTCATTTTGAAGAGCTTTCAGGTGCATTTTCATTGTGTGAAAGCTGTGACCCAAGACCAAGTATGGAGTGAAGAGAGGCTGAAAAGGGTGCTGTTTTACTGCTGTAGATCCCATTGGAGCTAAAGGAGAGCACAGCTCCATCACAGCAAACAGAAACCACAGACAAAAACATGATCACAGTTACTTATGCAGGAGAAAGTCATATGCACTTCAGTACTAACCCTGCAGGTTCTCACAGGCCTTCTCCTTCAGCTCTCGCACCACTTGCAGGCGACTCTTATGGCGAAGAAATGCTGTTTTCTGGGAATCTAGGAACATCAGCTGACTTTTCTGAGCTGATCATCAAGAAAATCAAAACATAAACATTTTTGCAAGAGAGACAGAAAAGCATTTTTTACATAAGCACAGTCCTTCACCAAGCTCAGAAAAAAAATCCCTCAACTCATAAAGCTATCAAATAATTTTTTATTTCCAAAAACTACTCATCAAAGTTTACAGGACAGATAGCCATTTTCCTGGTCCATAGCTCTGCTGCCACATGTGCTCTGGAACAAGGACTGTCCTGCTTGTTCATTTGACTGTGAGGTCTGGAAGAGCTCAAAAGGAGCCTGACTAAGCTAAAAAGATCCCATGACACTGCAGGGCTTCCAGATGCACTGACAAAAGCTAAGTGCAGCTAACTGAGCAGCATGAATTAGGTGGAAGCAAAGTATCCTTCCATACACCTTCCAGTACTGGAATGCTGTGACTTCCCATAGACCCAGCAACGACCTTCTTTAGCCTCTACAGCACAGAGAAACCTTAGATTCCTGCACAGACTCACCTTCCAAAATAGCAGGTTTCAAGTTGGTCTCCAAGATATCCAGTCTACCATACTTGTGAATCTGGATCAGTGAAAGAAAAGGTATAATTTAAGGATCTAACCCAGATTACATCCCCCTGTTTTTGCACTCTAAAGATGTATTTCCACTTCTGTTCTTGTCTTACCAGTCTCAAAGCCTCTTCCCAAAGAGCCCCTTCTAAGAGCAGGAGAACAGCCTCTTCATAGTTCTAGAAGGAAAGAGCAACCATGAGCTGCTGCTGACATTAGTAATACATGTTTGGGTAGAAGCTATTCAGATTGGTATTTTTATGCAGCAGTATCACAGTCCAGAGGAAAACACTACTATGCCACCTACTTTGAGGTGTTGACATAAAAACCCAAACAAGCAAACAAAAACCACAAATCAACTCAGCAAAACTATGGTACTTCTCCCACACTAAGGGGAAATCCCTCTGGAACTCTGTCTTCCTTATTCCAGCCCTCATGTTTCGGCTCTCTGACACAAAAGCTTTCCATACAAAGCATGGGAGGCTTCACAAGTGGAAAAATTCAGGGACACAGCATTTATCTCCACCCTGCTCCCTGTGTCACCCAGGCCTGCTCTGCCCTCCCCAAGGGGCCCATGGCACAGACTGTTTTGCTGTCAGCATGCATGTGTCACATGTGGTGCAGGAGAGCAGAGAAAACATGGACGGTGTATCTGACTGACAGATACTGGGCATTACCGGGCCACAGGCAGGAGGGCGATGACATTACCTGAGTGTACTGCTCCAGGAGTATGGCTGCCTCTGCATACTTTCTCTGTTCAACTAGTTTTCCTACAAGAAAAGGTAGAGTTTCAGCTTTTCAGAAACAGCTGGATTTTGTGCCAGAAAACTACAAAGTAGAGGAAAAATCCCACTCACTAAGACGCTTTCTATCTGCTCATAAATGTACTCAGTTGCGAGAATACAGCTGTAGTTTAAAAGGGCACCATAAAAAAGCATTAAAGGCATGAAGTATTTAAATCACATTAAGTGACAGAAAAAGCGAATGCTGGAGTATCCAACTCTGGAAGGCTAGACTCCCAGAAGCCATATTCCCTCTGTGTTAAGTGGCCCTTCATAAACTCTACCTCTGAGAAAGGCTGAATTCAGGACGATGCTCCATTCTCTTTCTGAAGTAAATGAAATTTCTCTTGCTGAAATACACAGCAGGTCCACAACACACCACATGTACTAGTGAGCACAAATTCTGTGACCAGCTACCTTCTTCTCCTTAGGACAACACACAGCTTTATGTACCAGCTGGTCCTAGCTGCTAGCTGGCTTCAAGGAGAAAACAAGATGCAGCTCCAAATTATCCAACAGCCTTTAAGGTTGGTGGATAGGCACAGCACTTGTCCCAGTTAATGTCTAGAGGCCTCAGTTACATCAGACACTTCAGCACACATGTCCATTCCTTGGAGTTTAACTAAAGAGCCAATTTGGAAGAGCAGTCTGGCAACCAGCTGCAAGGGAATAATGCAGGAAACAGTACTGGGCAGCAGAGGCCACAGTTTGCTTGGCAGCTCCTGGGTTGCCTACCAATTCAGCTTCAACATCTTTTGATTCCTTTGAGAAACAAAGGTCACGTGCAAATACACAAATCTTTGTCCTCATTTAAGAAAATGCTGCTGAATACTGAAGGTTTCATTGAATTTTAGGAAAAATTGAAGTGAACCACAAACAACAGCAGCCACTCTGCTCTGCACATTTCCATCTCTTCAAGGCCTACCTGCCATGCTCTGTGCCAGGCTGGACAGCTTATCCTTTGTGTAACCAAGCTGTGATGCCATGCACAGGGCTTGCTGCCAGCTGCCACTGCTGTGAAAAGCATCAAGTGCTTTTGCAAAGATGCCAGCACGAGCAAATATCAATGCAGCCTGTTCATACAGCTGCTTCTGAATCAAATACTCCCCATATGCATCACTGATATCCTGAAAGACAGGGAGAAAAAAAAAAAAAGATTATTAAGCTCAGTAGCTGTCCTCCGTTAGTAAAAATTAAGGGCCCATCAACAAAAGCCTCTTACCCAGCTTCTCCAAGGAGTTTCTAGGCATGAAGTTTCTACTGCATTTCAAACTGTATCAAGCCAAGGGCTTATGATCAGCACATGGAGACACTTCACAGAGCTACAGCAAGTGACACAGGGAGACACCTGACTCTCCAAACCAAATGCTGGGTAAACTAGATACTGCAGGAAACCAGACCTTCCTCCCCACCCACATGAGCAGTTTTGTTAGAACGTCTCTCTGAACCAACTTACTTTAGGAAACAAACACTGGCACAAGGGAACACACAAGCCCTGTTACTCTATAGGCACAGGCTACTCAAAGCTCACTATCTTCACGAAGAAGGGGCAAGTGGATTTCACTGGAAGGATACAGGGGGAATAATAAAACACTCCCAATGAGTCATTCAGAAACAGACCTCCCTCATGAATAAAGACTCCTTTCTGCTTTCACTATGTTGCAAATAAACTGGTTTTCTCTATTTCCCCTCTCACTCAACTCCTCCTTGTACAAAGGCTTGTGTGTTATTTACATTAGATTATATTAAAAGCATTTACATTTTATCTCAGCCTTAGACAAGCTAAAGTTCTTCAGTAGCACTGAAACCAATAAGGGACACTATGTACTAGGAAACAGCACATCTAAGTGTCCAAGTTCTCCAGCACTTTTCAGATAGTTTAAGGGTAACAAATTGTCCCCACACAATCTGCAAGCCACACAGAGGTCCAAACAGGGAGAAGTCTTCCTGAGGTTATGGGAGTTATTCAGCGCACTACAAGATGGTGCAGCAGAAAACCCAGGACTCCCAGGTGCTCTCTTGAGTCAGAGGATCAAAGGAATAACAACTATCAATGACCAGGTCGCACAGGGTTAGTGCTGAGAGTCATTCCAGCTGTTATCTCAGAAGAGAGTCTGAAACAATACTGGAATAGCAATAACCTACAGAACTTGAACACAAGCAGCTGCAGTTTCCTGCCCTCATGCAAGGTGCTGAGGAGATCCAAACACATGCATAAGGGAATATAAACCTCTGACACTGCACTGTCACGAGCTTACGCACCTTGTACTCCTGAGTGCTGGAGGGGTACAGCTTCAAGGCCTCAGAATACAGATTCTGATCCTTCACCAAGTTCAGAAATTCAGAGAAGTGTTCAGGACCTGGAGAAATAATTTACTTCTTGTAAAAATAAAAGAGAAAGTACATAGCCCTCCTGGCTCCCAGATAGTCTGGGTTCACAACATGAAGAAGCAGCTAGAGGTACCTAGGTAGAAGAGCACCCATTCTACTACTGTAAAATCAAAGCCTTCAATTCCTTGAGGTTTTGCCAGAGATATTAACCAGGCACAATTCACTTCAACAGGAACAACACAAGACTTCATGTGCTTCATAACCACAGAGGAGTAAACATTTCTTTCTTCCCGCACAAAAAGCAAGTAGCTGAAGTTCACCATGCATTACCTGATACTCTTGTGCAATCCTTCTCCTTCTTTAGGTATTTCTGCCCAAAGGCTCTCCAAAATTGAAAAGTAACACTGCAGAAATCCTCCCTAGGACACTTACCACATTTACTGAGGTGGCCAAGAGCTTTTGTGTATCTCTTCAAGTGTCTGTCTATTGTATATCGCTGATAATTGGTTTCCATTTTCCGGAGAGTATTTAAGAAGGGCAAGTATTCTTTTGGGTCCTACAAAGAACAATAAAAACTGCAATTGAGCTAATCTGCTAAAGTCCTTATTTGCCTCCATCTTCACCAACAGACAGTCCCACATTTGAGAAAATATGATAATACACTAAAAAAGGCTTTTTTCCCCCTGAATGTAAGTCATCTTAAAGAATCAATTTGTGCATATACTCTTGCCAGAAATTACTAACTAGAATTACCAGGCTCCCACAGGTGCTTCAGCAGTATCTAAAGGCTGGTAACATTTAAAATTCAAGCCTATGTGTCATATCAAATGTTGTTTTCTATTATCTATGTTTATGTATAAATTTACAGCCATAAAGTTGGTCAACTTCCCCACACCAAAGGTCCCCACAAACAACAAAGAAAACCTGTTAACACCAATAGGGTGTTCTGATGGGCAGCAGAATTTGCTGCAACATTAGGAAACTCTGAAGATGCAGATGGGCATTTCAGTTCAGAGATTTCACATTAAACCCACACGAAGACACGTGTTATTATCATAGGAATTGCTAAATAAGCAAGAATAAAGAGTACAGAACTGAGAATGGAAGGCATGCAGTCACAACATTTCAGATACCAACCCCTCCCTTCCCAAGAGCTACTTTGCCCTGCTGCTCTAGAAGAGCACTGTTTCACCTTGAACACAAATAGATTTCCAAAACTGTGCTCAAGAAGTACCAAAGGATGCAGAGACATGACACTTGCCCAGCATCATCCCAAGCACACGTAGGGCTTCTGAGCAACTATAATCCTGCCTGGGCAGACAGCCATTACTAAGAAAACATGTGGGCTGATCTGCAGACTACAAAGAACCTTTGAGAAAGCATAAAAATAAGTTCCGTAGTTGGAACTATAAGCCAAGACCTTTTGAGACTTTTCTGCCACCATGACGACTAAATCAAAGTCGTAAGTCCCCAAGGAATAATCATACAATTCATTGACATCCACAAGGAAAAGCAGGTACTTTAGTGCTTCTTCTGCACTCACAGCTTGGACATCTGGCGTAATGCTTTCTGCAACAAGATAAAGCAGCATATGACCTGTTACACCACCAGCAGTGGAGCCCTGCTGTGAGAAAAGGATGCATCATCAAGCAGAACCTTGACATCAGACTAACAGCTTGCTCTATCTTGCAGAAGTGTTACTGTGATGAACTCGAAGGATCAGCACAGAATAAAGGCAAAGTTTGCTAGCTTTGGATACTAGAATCCAGAACAGGAACTTCCTACTCCATGGTGGGAGAACTAGACCTCCAACTGGAAATGAAAACAGGTCAACTCTGGGGTATCTGCCAGCAAACCTGGTTAACAGGGTGAGCTGAAGGCATGTGCAGCAGCCTACCTTAGCTGATATGCTGCTGTATCTAAACACACAGCTGGTTTCAAGCCCATTTCTGGTTTTTGGCTTGCTCCATATACAGTCACCTTAAAATAATCAAAGTGTTGAACACATTCAGTGCAGTATCTCAGGGTGCAGCTGCACTGGGAGCTGCAGGTTGAGCTCTGGGTGGTGAGAGCTCCAGTGTGAATTGCCAACCCCTTGCATAAGAAAGGGGACAGAGACCTGTGAGACACTGAGACACAGTAGGAGCTGAGGACCTCCAGATTTTTGCAGGGATAGACTGCAAAGGTGTAAAAGTTCCCACAGGCCCAGGAGTTTTTGTTCAGGGTTCCTCCTCAGAGGCACCAGCTGGAGCTGCTATTTTGTTACTTAGTTATTGCACTGCAACTAAATTACATTAAGGATCATCTGCTCTGGGAAACCTGAGGTTGAGCTGGTAAGGAATCCTGGTCTGACTGTGAGTGTGGGGGGTGTAGTTGTGAGGGCTGGTCCCAGCTCAGGTGGGGCAAATGTGACTGCCAGTGTGGCTCCTGGATGGTCAGATGGGGGTTTCCTCCTTAAGGGTTTTGATTGGACCGTGAAGTTTCCTTAACACAAAGCTCCTGCAAACCACTCATTTTCAAAACTTTTGAGCTCCTGATACAAAACCTCGAAGATTGTGAACCTTCTGGAGAGCAATTTCCAGTTCTGGAGGACTTTTCTTCACATGTGCTGTCAGTATCGATAGGCAGTATCTGAAGAAAAGAGAAGTAGTGAATGAGAAAGTGAGAAGGCAGAAACACAGCTTATTTCATTTTTAGCAGAGTTTGTGCAAGTTCTAGTTTATGTCTTAGTAAAAAAAAAAGAGAAAATGAAACTGCTCAGGCACTTTGATCCTCCTAGAGGAAGGCAGCAAACAAAGGAAAAGAAGAGAATATACCAGAGAGGTTCTTCTACTCAGCATGTCTTCCCAAACATGTCACAAAGCTGGAGGTGTGTTTTGAGTAGAATGAGCTTCCTTTACCATGCCAGCCAGCATGATTTAGAGGACATACCCCTCTATGAAAGTTCAGATAGATGGACACAGTTTTCCAAATGAAATCTGGCACAAATATAGCATTTTTTAGAAAAGGAAAGCATTCTAGGGTGTTACTTATACTTCCATACATCTCACATTTACTATTTTTGAAAATAGTAAATCCTTTCCCAGCCAAGCAGATGCTTTATTTTCCAAAATAGTTTGCTGGAAAGTGTCTAAATTCTCAGGGCTCAGCAGCTACTCACCACCTCTCACTCCTCTCTCCACAGTTTAACACTAAGCTGCCAACAGTGTAGCACCATTTCACCAGACACTGTTATTATCCTATTTTCTCAGCTTTTATCTTTGTCTGGTGTTGATTCATCCAAGGAGGATGGTTACTAAAAAGGTAATCAATCAGGAAAATGGAGCTGATCATCTACAAAGTAATTCAGTGCCAAATGGAACAGCTGATATCTTTCCAATGGGCCAGCTGCTTCAAACAGTCAGCAACTCACCAAGATAAAAATCTTGCTCATGCCTCCATTCCCACACAGAATAATCCTAAATTGAGTGTATCTCCTTTATAAGCGTCCTCCATCTATTATTTTAATTCTGGTAGTAAAATGTTGCTATGCTATCTGTGGAATTATTAGATGTTTCCAGGACAGCATGCTCAGCAGAAGCAAGGCATGGTATAGTTAATTTTGTGGAGCACAAGCTCACCTCAGAGAACCTAGGGCCAAATAATTGATGTCAAGGACAGCTTTGCTTCCTGTCAATGACTTACTAGAAATCTCTCTAATGGTTCTTACACCTACAGTAAGAAAGTGCTCACTTTTGAGGGTCAATGTGTTCCATGGCAACTCTCATCACATCACATATGAGGTTTACTTTTTTCTGATCAGGATGCTGGCGTGGCTGGCTGTTACTGCTACCATTCAGAGATGGGTACATACTCTTCGTGAAATCTTCTTCTCTACATAAAAACAGGTAATGTGAGTAAGAGCACCATCCACCACATAGCCCAGAACAAAGACAATAAGGTTAAGGAACTCAAATGCATGCGGAAAATAACTACTCATTAACCGCCACGCTAACAGGAAGCTCTCCAAAAATCTCTGTCAGTCCAAACTGATTGTCAGCCAAGACAGGCATTAGAAAAAAAACCCTAAAACTGGTGAAACAATTACTTGAGTAGCACCAAAAAATAGAAGATTTACAAGATACAGCTGTCTTCTACTAAATCCACTATGGATTTATCCACTGAACAATTGAGAAAAATAAGCCATTTGCTATTATTATTTTGGTCAGGTCAAAACTGAAAATCAAACCAAACACTTAAGTGAGAGCACCACTGGTACAATTATTCCTACTGGTACAATTATTGACTTTAGCAAGCTTGAGAAGTCCTGAAACTACCATCACTGTAAAGCCTCATCACTGAGCCTTTAAGAAAGAAGTCAGGGTACTTGGTTTGAAGATCCAAGCAAGTATCTTGGTCTCAGACTACATATGCACTGTGACCTTGCTCCTCTTCATGAGGGAACAAAACTTCCTCTCATTTACTCTTGGTTTGCTCTACAGCAAACCAGCAGAGAAGTCAAAGCGCTCAGATAACGTACTAATTACTTGCTGCAAAAATCTAATGGCTGCCTGCAAACCGGAATTCCCATCAAGACACACTATCCCTGGAACTACTGAGCCTACTCAAGCCTTTATGACTCAACATGCCAGATTTCTGATTCCTTGCACCCACACTGAAGAGTTGCCAATGTTTTGACAAAATAATGTGCCACCACTAATTACATGCATGCTTTCATTTGCAGACTTATACTTACTTAAGTTCTGTGAAAAACAAGTTGATATAGTTCACAGAATCTATTTGCCTGATAAAGGTTTCTGTGTTTTCCAGAAATACCTGAAATGAACAAGAGTATTACCACCGTTATTCTGAACAGTAAGAACATGTACATCAAGTACAAGAATAAATTCTGAGACTTTGTTTGAAGGTAGAGGATGAAGGAAATGATAAATCAGATCTGTCTATATGATGATGTTGCAGTGCAGAGCAGCCATCACTGCTAAAAGCAGAAAGGACAGCACCACCTACACTTCTGAGCACACTGTTCAGTGGATTCCAGGGTAGATTAGTAGGGCAAACAACACAAGACAGCTGGGCAGACTTGCCTTGGGATTGTGGTCGTAGAGAAGATTGAGGTTGATTCGCAGCTTCCTCATACACTGAAAAGCTTCCCTGAACATAAGCCTGGAGGAATGAGTCAAGTGGGACAGTTTACTTAGTGGATAAGATGCAAACAAAGGCAACTGACTAGAGCTAAGCACAGAACCAGTGGGATGAGAACAGCCTACACAATAAGCTGTGTAGACATCCTTCCAGAAAAATGTGCCAGGTCAATACTGTTCACTGCTGACCCTTGCAGTGGGACACACCAGCTTGCAAGGTTGATGAAGCAATACAGAACTTAGATTATTTTTATCTCTGTTAAAAGAGAGTGCTACGTTCTGTATCAATTTCCGTTTCAGAAAATTTCAATGTAAATTAATTTAGTAAAAAATGGAAAACAGACAGCTTAATCCTAAAGTGATTGAGATGTCTGGAGCATGGAGCAGATGAAGATTTCTCGCACCCACACAATTTCAGCACATGTAATACGCCCTTCAGCGGTGAAGTGAGAAGTACCTGGCACAGCTGAAAGCTAGACTTCTACGTGGTCACCCTAGAAACAGTTTTGTTCCCTCTAACAAGGTCAATTCCTCTGGTTTTAGCCTCCCTCTATTTTCTAGGTCAGTCAGCCTCTAACAGCCCAGAATGGGGGAGGGAAGACAAGAATACACCAGTGCCATTTACCTGTCTAGCCACTTCCGAATCTGGGCAAGAACCAGAGCACGGTGGTGAATGGTCTCCAGATTTCCTCTTGGCATCTATAACACAACATCCACACAACTACTTACTTTAGTTACTCTACCTACATTGTGGGAAAAGTGAGGACTGGCCAATTTCTTAGGCTTGTCTGCTGCTTGCAACTGCATGGACCTATTTGCTCACTTCAGAGGACATGCAATTTCAACAACTGTGGAAAAATACCTGAAAGTTCTCTCAGTTCAGAAACATTCCTTCCTCAGAAGGTTGAACTCTACCCAACCAGTCATGACCCACAGCAACCTGACCAAGTTTTCATGTTAGCCCTGCTCTGAGGAGGATGTTGGGCTTCGCACCTCCAAAACTGCCTCTCAAATTACATCCTTCTCCATTCTGTAAATCTCTGGTGGTTCTGAAGAGGGAGCTCAGCAAAAAACTAAGTGCCAAGGCTAATGGCACTTGGATAAGGCTAATAGAGGGCTGCTAGTAAGTACTAGGAAGTGAATCTTGAGACTCATTCATGGTGAGAGGCCATAATATGTAGCACTACACTACCTCAGCCATTAGGAACTTGAATAGTCCTTCCCACATGTACCTACCTGCCTGTACTGAACCTAACTCCCAAAGGCATGCTCAAAATCCCTCTGCATCCAGCCGAGCAGCTGAAGGTTTGTGAGGTGCTGTGCTGCAGCACTGTAGGGCACCACCTTTGTAGCAGTGCACACACTGTTTGTAGGTTGGCCAGGTGCCCACTGTGACAGGCCCTGCACATCCTGATAGCACATGTCAGCAGACACGGGCAGAGCACTGACCTGCAGCACCACCTTTGTGTCCTGGGGAACCACGGTGACGATCCGTGAACCTCGCTCCACCTTGCGCAGGGTCTCACTGTTGGGTGCAGCAGCACTGCTCAGGCTAGCCTGGAGGGCTGAAGACAACATTTATCAGCATACATGGCACACGCAGCACAGTGCCCCATTAAAGACCTCCTATGTTGTAGGAGCCAGGCAAGGTTGTACTGGACCAACCAAGGCAGAGCAGCGATCTTCAACAATTCCTGACAGGATGAGAACTTGCTGAGGGTTAATCTCTGCTGTACCTGTACACAATGCAGAGGTGTGTCCTCTGCACAACAGGATGGCAAAGCTCAACAGACCAGATAAAAGTAGCACTTTTAGGATGTAAAAGGACCAATAAGTTGTCCTGCCTTTACCAAGGCAGTCACATTTCTCATAGCCAGACACCACCAGAAACTCTTCCTACAGTGATCCTCTCTCTACCACATACCCTCAAACAGCACACAGACTTCTTCTTTTGAACATGGAGGGAAGGGAGAGAATGCAGGGCAAGGCTGCTGGAAACAGTGTAAGGGTCAACTACAGCACAAATTCTCTTCCCTGTGAAAAGCATGTGATATACAGTCAGTTCCGTGAGCTCCTTGCTCTCTGGTAGATTTCTGAAAGCAGCTCTCTTATTCTCATCTCTTAAACGCTTCCTTTGAGGAACCCAAATACAACAGGTTTACATGTGAAAAATGGGGACATCTTGTGTTTCCAAGACAAATGCTGTGAGTTAGCAGCAGGCAGCCAGTGCTGGTACTTACCCTTCACTGATAAGTTCTTCAAGCAGAAGCACTGACAGGTGTGTGAGTTGGTTGTCACCAACAAAAACTCATTGTATGTTGCGAATGATGTGATGTTAGAAGCAACCTGTAAAAAAATGAAGTTTATCACAGTTTAGACCAGAATATGGAAGCTGCCTTTGGCAGAGGAAAAGGGGAATGAATGAGGGGCAAAAGCTTTGTACCTCAATATCATTAACAAAAAACCGGCATCGATCTGTGAGGCCCAAGATCACCTCCTGTAATTAAAATAATGACAAGTATGAGCTATCAGCATCACAACCTCCAGTCTTTCACAACACTGACAAGGACTGAAGTACCTTACAGTTAGGTAATTAGTACCTCATGTGAATTACTTAGAGAAGCCAGACAGCAAGTGATCCAACCTCTCTTCCAGGAGGACTTAAGCTAGCTGAAAATCCAGCTTGGCCTACCCTGTAACTGCACAGTCGCAAAATGGAAGCAGAAGCCATGCTAGAAATCTAGGCTTTTCTATTCAGCAGCATTTGGTCTGGGATACCAGAGAAAAAGCACCACTACAGAGCAGAGCAAAGCACCTTCCTGTAGCTGGATGCACACTGAAGGAAGGAAATACCAGCAAAATACCCTGAAATACCAGCAAAACAGCCAGTCATTCTTTAAGCTGTTCTAACTATCAAGAAACCATCTCCAATAGGAAAAAGCAGTAGCAGGACATCTGCAGTAACTCAGTGCAGCCATATTTGCTAATACGTTAAGTTCAAATAAAACAAAGCAAAATGGTCCTTTCAAAAAGTGTGCAGTTGTAACTGCTAGAAGTTTCCAATCTGAATTTTCTCACTCTTTAATGAAATTATCCATTGTACTCATAGAATGGGGTGATTGGGTGTTAACTGCAATCCACCAAAATCCTCTACAAGGCAAGGGAGCATAAGCTCTCAGCTCTGCAAAGGGCCTGATGAAGAACATAAAGAACAACTATCACTGGGCCCTGGGCAAAGGACCATGGTGTACTTTTGGCACAGAGAACTGAGTAGGGAATTTAACCTGCTTGAAGTCTCACTTACTTCACCACTGATCCTTGTGATGGAAGTTTGCACACAACGGAAGGGGAACTGAACAGCAGAGCTACTGCTACTCCACCAGGGCTCAAGGACTGGAGTAGAAGCCTCTAAGGAGAAAAGAAGATCTAACTGTTTTCCAGCCAATCAAAAATTCAGACATTAAAACCATATGACACGTATCTTAAGGAAACCAGAACTGGCAATAACCGACACTATGTGACAGAGAGGAGGAATGCTGGCACTCCATGACACAGTGGACAAGAAGGTGGTAACTTTCAGGGACCCAGTAGCTCCTTTATTCCATTGTGGAATGAGAGAGAAGATCTAGATATATGGCAGTCAGTCAGCACTGAACTTTGTGTGTGTGCATATTCATGCATGCATATGCATATGTGTATAAATAAAGTTACCTTTAATTGAATTCTGACAAACCACTAGTTTCAGCCCATTTCTGGGAACAGGAAATATAAAAGCAGCACCAACAACACAGCAAGAGTCACTCAAGCCCCTGAAAGTCATATCATCTCATTAAACCTTTTAAGAAATATGTAACTACATCTAACACCAGATACTTTAACAGGGCCCTTACCCCACAGGTATTTTAGGATCCGTCTATCAGTCAGCTGCAGAGCTACAGTTTTGGTCACTGGACTGCAGTACAGGCCGATCACTTCTCCATCTACAGGCACTGACAACCTGATGCAAGACAGAGAAATATAGAACGTCAGTCATAGCAGACACACTTAAGAGCAAATACCTTGTTCCTGCCTTTCTTGTAGCCAGATAAAAAGATGTCCATCTCAGCACAGGCATACTTTGTTCATGTAAGGATCTTCTGCAGTCTTCTCACACCTATGTCAGCTGATAGTGGCACCACAGAGCACCAGCAACTCCAGCCAACAGGCATCTGCCTAACTGTGCTGGTCACTGTCTGCACTGCAGCACTCTGCAAACACACCTCTCTTGTTCTGTTCTACAGTTCACACGCAAATCATTCTGAATTTGCTGGGTGAGCGCTGCAAAAAGCAGCTCTCCTGATCTCTTTGGGAGCCATATTTCTGTACCCCACGTGGCTTTCTTTTGTGTCTCGTTTTAGCTCAACTGGCCCTACAAAGACCAACAGGTGAGGAGGAGGAGGAGGAGGGCAGTTTTGATGGCTAATGGTCTCCTTCTGGACCTTGATAACGGTGGGCAAAGGGTAGAATGGAGGAATTCAGTGTTATGTGCTATCCCCTCTCCCCAAAGGGCCTTGAATGTGCTATCCCCTCTCCCCCAGGGACCTTGAACAGAGCCATTCTGTACTGATACAGGCATGTTCAGCATGCACCCTTGACAGGCTGGGTGTAGGCATTAGGACTACAGCCAAGCGCTGACCAGCAGGCAGCTTCATGAGCTGTTTAGTTCTCTTGCCAGAAAAGAGCCAAATTCCTTAACCCATGGCCTCCAGGCTGCAGGTCTAATAAGAGACTTAGTTCCTTCTAGGCACTGTCCAGAAGCATTCTCAGACTTCAGCCACAACTGACAGATCTCTAGTACCGTAGATTCAGGCACTCTTCTTCAGCTCCAGCCACGTGAGGCACTGCAGTCAGATGGTGAAGGACAGACTGAGCAGCATGCTGACCTTGACCAACAACCAGGAAGCTGTCATCTGGCAGCCAGGTGAGAAATCTGAGCCCCAGAGGACTCATCACTTCATTGCTGCTGCTGCTCACATCAACTCTGTCACAAAATAAGAAAGGTTGAGACACAAATAGAACCTGGTTTCCATAGGCCACCTCACTAGAGAGGCAGAGGACTTCCTAAGCACAGCCTGGCTGTTTAAATACACAGCATGGCTTTGAGGGCTCCAGTGTAGAAACAGATACTCAAAGCAAGAATCCTGCCACAGGCCGAGCTGGAGAGAAAGGATGAGACCTAGAAAGCTCCATCTGTTTTCCCTAGGTAGTACTGCTTCCATGCCAACTACCTCTAGGAACAAACAGAGAGCTTGGTGGGATTTTTAACCTCATCACTGTCTCTGCCATGCCAGCAGCTCTACGTGCTGTGATCACGGGCCTGGGCACTGCACCATCATTCCTTCGTGCACCAGGCACAGGAAGGCACAGGAAGGGATATCTCAGTGCTGTCACTAACAGACACTGGTTCTGCTAGATTGAGACCTCAGTAAAGGGCATTTCTCAGCACTAGTAGCAGACACAGTGTCAACAAAATGAAACCATGTTACCTGACAGTCTCTTAAAAACCTTGAAAAAAGTGGTCAGGGCTGTGACCCCTAAACCATCCAGTTAGGCACAACCCTCTTCTCCCCTCTACAGCTGTAGTAGCTCTGTATTACCTGTAGGTTTTATCCAGGTACGGTGTTTCCACAGCTGCTTTAAAGCCATTTCCTCCCACAGCTCCCAACTTGACAGAAGGGTCATCCACTGTACTCTGTCCTAGCAAACACAAAGCAGAATGAAGCAGAGTTTAGAGATCCACCCAACAGAGCCCCTTCCATCTTCAATCTTCTCAAAAAGTAGATGCTACATGAAAGTATGAAAAGTACATGAAAAGTCAGAAAATGTCATCCCTAGTTGTACAGCCAAAACATAATTCTCATTAGCACTCACTTAGAGGAAGACAGTCACCTTCTAACATTGCAGTACAAAACAGCAGTTTCCTCACAGCACACTGTATATAGAGCTACTTTAGGAAGTGCTGGGTGGCCCAGACAGGTTCTCAGACACTTCCTAGTGACAGTCAGCATCATGCCATCAGAGCAGCTTATGCAAGATACCATGTGCTGCACTCAAGCTAGGCAGGGGAATATTACCAGCACAATTATACTGTCAAGTGCCAAACACTGTCTTCTCACAAAGTCAATGCACCACCAAAATGCTTCTTTGTCACTCAAACTACTGGAAATGAGAGCAGATCCTGAACTCACACTTAAACCAAGTATGTCTTGTGTAAAGATTTAAGTGACCACCTAGTCTCCCAAGGTACTGTTCTCAGGAACACAGGGTTTCTTTCAATGAGGTTGCAACATGCTCTCACCATATCTGTACACAGAGATTCTGTTATCAGCATCTAGGACAGCCATGTCCCCACTGTGTTTGGGATCTGTGTGAAATGCAACCTGATTAACTGCCTGTTGGAGCTGGAGCTCATAGGTACACATGGGTGGAGGCACCACAGCATGCTGGAAGGCTGTGACAAGCACTTTATCTGTGGAAGGAAAGAGAAGAAAATTCAATATGCACCCCAGTCCAAATGTTAGTGAAGCTCTTTCTGGATGCTTTATCAGAAGCATAAATAATATTACAGGAAAATGGTTACTGTGCTCTTAGTGGTTATCTTCATTGAACTACCCCTGAAGCATCTATCAATTACACGGACCCTTCCCTAAAAGCTTTATAGGAACAACTAAAAGAAGAACTGAATACAAAAGGCTACCCCACCTTTTCTGACCCTAGAGCTGGAAAGCTGTCCCACTGCTTACCTCCATCTATAACAGCCACATTTGCCATATGTTGACTATTCTCCCCCAGCCCATGGTCTGTGGTCCAATGCCAGTCGTAGAAGAGGTAATGCCAGCCCTGGCAGAGTATATGTAGTCTGTACAGGTTCTCTCGGTCCCATAGCAGTGACACCAACTGATTTTCCTCCAAGCTACCAAAGTGCAGACTTTGCTTTAGGTACCAGTGATAGTTCCCTGTGGTCCACAGCTGAACTGCAGAAAAATGAATAGTTACTACAGACTAGTATTTGAGACCCAGCTCAAACCCTTCCTCTCAACCACCACTGCCCTTATATGGGTGGGTTAAGTGCAAACAAAGTTACAGTTCTAGTCTTCAGGCCACAAGCTGTCACACAACACATAGCACAAGAAAACAACACACTGTGGAAAAGTCAATCCTAAAATTCACTGAGGACCCTTGTGAGAGAGTATCCTTGTTTAACAAAGGGCTAAGACCTTTACTATTCCATTTGTACCACTTCCAGTTAGAGCAGCCTGGAAGATGCTTTGAACTCAGGCTGAACTACCAGCTCTTCCTCACCAGCTGTGCTGGTTTTGGCTGGGGTAATTAATTTTCTTCACAGTGTCAAGTATGGAACTGTGTTTTGGATTTGTGCTGAATACGGGGTGTGTAAGTGATATTTTAGTTATTGCTGAGCAGGGCTTATGGAGAGCCAAGGTCTTTTCTGCTTTTTGTACTGCCAAACTATCATGGAACTTGGGGATGCATAGGAGGTCAGGAGGGCACACAGTCAGGACAAGTGATCCCAGCTGATTAAAGGGATATTTCAGACCACATGACAACATGTTCATATATCAAGTGAGAGGAAGGAGGAGGAAGAGGGGGATATTTGGAGTCATGGCATTCTTCCCAAATAACCATTACACATGATGGGGCCCTGCTGTCCTGGAGATGGCTGAACACCTGCCTGCCCACAGGAAGCAGTGAATTAATTCCTTGCTTTGCTATTTATGGCATGCATGGCTTTTTCTTTTTCACAGTTAAGTGTTATTATCTCAACCCATGAGTTTTCCAGCTTTTACCCTCCTGACTGTCTCCCCGATCTTGCTGGTGGGGAAGTGGGCAAGTGACTCTGTGGGGCTTGTCTGCTGTCTGTGGTTAAACCATGACAGCAGCACAGCAGTCTCAAAGCCACTGGTAAGCCCCCAGTGTCTCCTACCCTGCAGGTAAGTACCCACTGCTAACGCCATTTGCAGGCAAGCTTTAAGAGCCAGAGCCTCATGGAGTGCTCTCACCATAAGTGTTTGGGTTGGAGTTTTCCACCTTCAGGTCTTCCAGCCATATAGCCAGGATTGTAGAATCTGCATTCCAAAGCATTTCATTAACCTGCAGAAACAAACATGGCTTTTGCTGATATTCTCACTCCCAGGAAGCTTACAAGACCAAGAGGTGCTCCAACAACATGAGGAGCATTGGTTAATATACAAACAGAGCCTTTGTATCTCAAAGTTCCTGACAAGGTCTCCAGAGAAGACCACATATGAAGAGGCCACAAAAATGACAGCAGTGCTCTCTTTGCTTTCCTTGACACTGAGGAAGCATCTGCCAGAAGAGCTCTCGGCATCCAAACACAGAAGCTGAAGTAACACCCAAGCAATAGCTTCTCACTTATTTGGGATAATGGGAGTATATAACCTCACTCTTGCAATGGCTGACATGCTGAAAAGTACTTTTGAATCATTTCCCTAGTATAAAGTATGTAGAGCCCAGAAGTACCCCAGGGCTACAATCATCCTTTACTACATGCCTTTGTACTATGGGCTTGCAGAGGGCATTGCATCTTCTCCACAGGCTTCTTCATTGTTCTCTTTTCAGGTGACTCTTCCATTAGGATAAGCACAAAGTATTAGGTTAGAAACCTCTGCCTAGAATCTGGAAGAGATCTAGGCCTCTTCTCCATTACAATCTCATCAAAGAAGCCTAGACAAAGAACTTACTTTGACTTGCCCTTTCTGGAAAGGGAGGGTGAACTCTCCATGAAGAAGGCCATTCTTTTCCAAAAAAACCACATCATGTCTGTTGGGTTTTTCTTGTGTAGATGCTATCAGGTTCCCTGAGGGCCTTAAAAAAGAGCCAAATGAAAATTCAGTGCGCACACAATCACTAACTGTCATTTTAAATCCCAGTCATCTTCCAGTGACATGAAGAAAGAGGCAGCAGGGGATGTGTTTTTCTCAGCACTGTTCAGACAGTCAAAGGTCCAACAGCAATCAGAGCTTATGATACCCACAGGTGACCAAATTAATGTTAGTACTAGGAAAGGAACTTGTAATATTTCTTTTTATACAGTTGAGCCCAAACCCACTTGAAACTGACTATATGCAGAGAATGTATCCCTTCTTCACACTTGTGATACATGAATTAGGGTTTTTAGAGTTTAAAGGGCTACTTTTCCTCATGCTGAATCAGAAGGCAACTTCCTTCACGTTTTGGGAAAAATCAACAAAACACTGAAGAAATTAAAATGATGCCGATCAAAGACTGTGACCAGGGAATAACAAGCAACACTACTGTCAGCATGCAGCCTGGGGTATTACTCACTTCCAGGACAGTGCCTGCTCTAATCCTGAGATAGGCTCACTTGTTGACTGCAGCACAAGCTCTCTGCTCCATACCCGGACCTTGCGAGCACCTACAGGTTGAGAGAGACAAAGGTCTAAGAAAACACTGGGAAGAGACCTTTCCTAATTTTATGAGGGTAGAAGAGCAAATTTTGATATACATAAGTAAAAAGAAGATTTCCCTTGTACACCTTAAGGGCTAAGAACTCAGCTTCAGTGTCAGGCATTTCTCCCATAGTAACCAAGTGACTAAAGGAACTGTTAGGAATTTCAGTCAGAATAATTTCCTCCTCCAGCTTTCACCATAGAAATGTTAAAATCTTGCTATAAATTTATGATCCCCCGTAATCTGAAGTACTGAAGGTAAAAACCCAAACAAGTGGAAGACCAGTGTGGTTTGATGCAGTTCAATATGTTGACCAATATATTTAAACTGCTCAAAAAGTAGTATTTGTCATGGAAAACGTCAGCTAAAGTCTTAGAAGTAATGCATATGCTCATCACCTCTTTGACCTCAGGGCCAAACCAAGGGAAAAGTATCACCAGTATTTTAAAAAAGTGTGTAAGGCTAAACTCTAGTATGAGGGACAGTGGGTATATGAACCCAAACAGATTCATCCATTTGGCATTGAAAGCCTATGATGTATTGCTTAAAGCTTGAGCAGGTGAAAGAAATAGTTCAGATAGTATCTGAAAATTAGTACTTCTTCCTGGCATCTCACTGAACTGAAAACCAAACTGCAGAGAAAGTATTCAAAATACCATATCTATAAAATGGCTCTGAGAACACCAGGGCAGAGAAAAGGGCAATTAAATAGCTCAACTCACCCTTACTTTAAGTGGCCAGCAGATCACAAACAGTTCTTGCCTTACCTAGATTCTGCTTAAGAAGCCCTTTACACATGCTGGTATTTCAAGGAAGTTGGTGCCATACCTGTCTCTGGACAGACAGCACTCACTGCAACAAACTGCCCATCTCCTCTCCATGTCACCCGAGGCTTGCCATCATCCCAGGCTGATGCCGGTAACACCTCCTGAAGTCACACAAAACAAAGTTGCATCAAAGCTTGGGAAGGCAACTGCTGTCTTTGTCTAAACAGACTGCTCTTTCAAGAGCGTTAGGATGAAATCCATCCATTTAAAAGTGTCAAGACTAATAAGTTAAAAACTCATTATTCAAAATGTTGTTCTAGAAAACACTCAAATTAAGACTAATTCAATCTGTTCCTCCTCCAAGTGCATATGACTGTCTCTTCACATGACCACACACTATCCCTCTTAGCAGTGCATAAGCTGGACACATCATGAACTGAGATTTGCTCAAGACTGATGCTGGAATGGCTGCAAATCTTACTTTGTCCTCTGTTTGAAAAGTAAGTACTCCCCGATGCTTTCTTGAATTCAAAGAAGATAAAAATGCATAATTTCAGACAACACAGAAACAAACAGAAGCAGCCTATGAAGAGAACTACCAGAAAGGTGGTGGCAAATTGGCACCACAGGAATAACAGAAACTCTCTTTATGCATGGTTTCCCTGAGAGAGCATCAGCTTAAGACAAAAATAGCAGTACAATACCGTCTGTTTGCGATGTGCTGCCTGTTTCCCTTCTGATCCATGGAACTGTGTCTCCTTTTTACCCCAGCCAAGAGCAACAAACTTTCCTGAAGAAGACATAATTGTAGTGGAAGATTTACAGACAATACCTTAACGACTGTGCACTGTACACTATGTACACAACCATAGCAGGCTCAAGCAACCCATACCATCTCCCCAAATTTTATTCTAAAAACCTGCTTGGAACTTATGTAGTCTAGAAAGTACTTTGCTACATGGAACTTGAATTTATGCTGACTGGTAACAATACTGACTTTACCCATCGGCTGTCCAGCAGCATTACAGTATACATAAAATATCTTCTGGGGCCTCAAAGTGCTCAGCTCCATTTCCTTACTTTCCACATGCTTACAACATATCAGTGACATCACCTAGGGCAACTTCACTTCAGTGCACCTCTCACCTTCTCCAAACTCATCTTGATGGATTTGCTTCTCAGTAATTGGTTCAAAATCCCTTGTCATCATGATGAGTGTCTGCTGACCTGCAAGGCAGATATTAAAAACAGTATTGGTAGTGGTATCTGCAGCAAATAAAAACTCAAGTGTTCTCCTGTGTGCTTCTAATGTTCTGTCATGGACCTGACTGTAGACAACATGGTACTAGAGAGAACACATCCTTCAAAGCATGATACCTCAAACTGGAACAGAACACTTCCAATTTTTCCTCCTTAAAAATATGCTTCCTGGCCTAACCTTAGTAAGTTTTTTCACCTTCCAAACAAGTACCTGGCTCCTTTTCTCTTGAGATATGAAGGACAAGAGGGAGACTGGGAACAGTGACCATGGATTTATGAAGAAGAAATCATGCCATCCTGATAACCTCCTACAATGAGATGACCAGCTTGTGGATATGGGGAGAACAGTGGATTTCATTTATCTTGACTCTAATATGGCTTTTGATGCTGTGTGCCACATCATCACAGACAAACCCACGAAGTATTGGATAGATAAAGGGACAGTGAAAACCAGCTGAACTGCCAAGCTCAAAAGCTTGCTAGCACTGTCAGTAAGTGAAGCTCAAGGTCAGTCACTGGTGTGCCCCTGGACACTAGGGACAATGATTAACATCTTCCTTAATGACCCGAAGCATGGGGCCCTCAGCAAGTTTGCAGATGACACAGAACTGGGAGAACCAGCAAGTACAGCAGAAGGTTGTGCTGCTGTCCACGGGGACCTTGTCATGTAGGCAAGATGGGCTGTCCAGAACTTCATAAAGCTCGTCAAGAAAAGAAGTAATGTCCTGCATATGGCAAATAATAATCTCAGACACTAAGAGAGACTGGGAATCAAGTGGCTGGACAGCAGCTTGGCAAAAAGACAAACTATGTTTCCTGAGGCACCAAGTTGCACTAGCTAGCTGTATGCTCTGTTGCACAGGTGGACAACAGCATCCTGGCTTCATTGGGATTGCTGCCAGCAAGCTGTGGGAGGTGATCTTGCTCCTCTACTCAGTGCTGGTGAGACATATGGAATGCTGACTCCATTTTTGGGCTTCCTAATGCAAGACAGACAAGGACATACTGGAGTGAGTCTTGCAAAGGGTCAAAATGATGATTTAGGGCTTGAAAAATCTGTCACACAAGTAGAGGCTGAGGCAAGCCAGACTGCTCTGGAGAGGAGGCTCCAGGGGAATCTCATTAGCATGTGTAAATGTATTATGTGGGAGGTGGTGTACAGTAAAGAAGACGCAGCCATGTTGTTTGTAGTGCTGAGGGACAGCACAAGAGGCAATGGGCACAAACTAAAATACAGAAAATCCCCCTAAAATCTAAGAAAAGTTTTTTTTTTTTTTTTTACTCTGAGGATGGTTATAGATAGAAACAGGATGCCCAGAGGGGTTTGTGGGGTCTCAAACTTAATTGTGTTGGGGCACAATCCCCCAGCAACTTGCTCTAGGTAACACAGTTTGAGCAAGGTGGTTGGAATAGGTGATCTCCAGAGTTTCCTTTCAGTTTCAAGCACTCTGTGATTCTGCTTTGTTTGAGGCTAATTTTATTTTCTAGGTGAGTCACACCTGTAGTTAATTAGGGCCTTGTGACATGTACTTCCTACCAAAGGCTGAGACACAGATTTTGTTACTAAAAAGTCAAATGGTAAAATGAAGATGTCTTTATGTTTTTGAGGCAAGATCAAATGTACCCCTAGGAAGATTTTAAGGACTAAAAACTCTTTCACAAAGCATTTTTTTTGGGCCTAACCAATTTCTGCTTGGATCTCCAAAGTACCTCATGAATCATGAAATGAAATCTAATGTACAGGATCTGGAAGAGTTTTTTCCACTTTAAGTCCCAGTCTCAATTTTCTAACTTTTTCTTCCTCTCTCTCAATCTTAGTTATGTTTTGTGCTTTGGCCATAGAGAGTTTTACTCCTACAGGCAGAAAGCCTACAGGCTGTTGTTAATACCTGTTACAAGCAAAACAAGCTCTTGGTCAGGACTCCAGCTCATGACACTCAGACCGCTGTCCACACTTCCAACACATTCCACCTGCAAGAACAAAATAAGATCACAGGAACATGAGTGCTGCACTATCCCACCACAAAAGCAGTCACCAAGGCAAAAGAAAATTGCCTCCGATTTTAAAAAGTCAAAAGTCTAACTTCACACTTTGTGTTGAACAAAACAAAAGAAACATTTCTGACTAAAAACGCTTCCAGGATGTTTATGAGTGAGAGCCCAGGTAATGTGGAGCCTAGCACATTCTACCCATACACTGTTTTAGAAAGTGCTTTATTCTGCAACCCTGAGTCTTATGTCAGCACATATTGTGTCAATATTAATATGGACTGATAGGACCTGTGATTACACCGGTAAATATTGTTTAGTAACAAAACACAGACATAAAGATTCTTACCCAGAGAATTCCATCACACAGGTAAACTCTGACCAGCCTGTGTATGCTGAGCTTGACAGCTGTTTATTTCTGCACCAATGTCAAAGTTTAAATGGAAAATTGGGCTAGTTTTTCTGGGCCATCATGAGCAAGTAACAGCAGTAGGAAGAGAATTTTTGTTAAGCATGATCACCCTGATTTGCAAAAGGCAAACAACAGAACAACAAATACACCACTTGTTATGATAAGCAGCAAGATGATGCCATTCAAGGAATTAGGCTTGGGTGTCACAATCTTTCCAGGTAAGAAAAGTGAGACTGGGCACCCGTCAGCAGAGTAACTATCACTCAGAGGGGTTTCAAAAAAAGCAGAGGAATCTTCCAGACCTCTTTCTTGGTGCCCAGATGGCACCAAAACAACACAGGAAAGTAAAGCAAAAAACCAGACAAGTAAGCCAAAAACCCACAAAATAAAGAATCTGAAGTTAAACCTGTTCTCTAACGCATCTATCACTGTCTGTCTCCTGTATCAAGCTCTGTTAATTTTGTACTCCCTCATGACATGTTGTAAGTTGCAATACAGGACACATTTTTTCACATACAGCTAGCTATATATTTAAGTGGTATCTGCAAATCAAGTGCAAACATGAACCAAAACAAACAAGCTGCAAATAACCACAATTTTACAACTAACCCAGACAGACCACTGTCTTCTCATGCCCACTTAAACCTGCACTGTTCCACTGGTATTGTGGGAGATGATTCAGATTTCAGAGGGTGCTGTTGTGGTGTTTAAGTGTCTTGCTGAAGATGATACAAATCTGACATTGAGGAAGGAACTGAGAGCATGTATCTCAGTTTCTGCCATATCCTAAATCATGTCAACATGTAGCAACTGATAACAAAACAGTAGCTACACTGTGGATTATGAATGGATTACTTTATTCTTTACCTAAGCTCAGCAATATCCTGTTTCTGTAAGGCTCTGCAGCAGATCCTTTGCTTTTGGTAGCCCACTGAGCAAACTTAGAAGAGACAGGCTGTGGGCAGGCAAACCATCATTTAATTCCAGGTCTTTTACAGAGTATATATTCTGTCTTTAGTCATTCTCAAGGCTACCACAAAAATCAGCTTGTCTGCCCAGAGAATGGAGACTAGCCACAGCTCAGCATGCAGTGAACATAAAACTGGCCCCTAAAGAAATTTTAAGTCTTACTCTTCCTCCGAATTTCCTCACTACTGTTGAGTCTTTCCTGCTGTGTTACCTGTTTTGTGCTCAGATTGCACAGTAGGATGTCTCCAGCTGCTGTAGCCACACACACACTCTCCTGCTCTGGAAGATCTTCCACACCCACGATGCAGCCACTTCCATCCTCAGGCAAGAACCCATCCACAGTCAGGGAAACTTCTCTTGACACCTTGATGCAGAAAGGCCAATGGCTTTCTAATTACACATCACCTCACTGGGATTTTTGCAGAAATTACAGAGTAAAAGCCATAGGTATATTTCATCCTATTGCAGTTACACAAAGCATTACACAGCAGGAAGGAGTGTGTGAATGGCACCAGAAAAAAGCCAACTTGCAAGTACTTATGCATAGGAAACTGTGAAGATCCTCTCATGGTAAAAGTGATAGAAAAAAAATGAGAAAACCCATATATGGAAGCAAACAATACAAAACTTCCAATTTGCCCTGCTAATCGTCTTTCAACACCCTTTTCACACTTCACCACAGCATCAACATTAGGAAGTGCATGGGCAGCTGCTTAAAGTGTCCCACTGCTCTTAAGGGGGCATGCAGACTACTAGACACAGCATAAAAAACAATTTCCAAAGAAAAACATTTGGATGGTTGAGGTACAGCAACCTTTGAAAATTAAATTCCTGGAAAGCTCCATAGGTTTTTTTGTCAGTTAATTTCGGAACTGAATGTACGGAAGGAATTAGATGCCTCAGACTTGCACACTAAGAAAGCAACCCAGCCCTAACAGGAGGAATTCATGACTCAATAGCATATTATTACTTTAGCGGTATGCTGGGTTTTGACCCCCTAGTGCAAAGTTTCCAAGGCTTCCTCTTGTACTCTTCACTATCTCTTTGCCTGCTCCGTTCTGTTCTGCGAACGGGTCCGGATGCAACTGCTCACCGGGTCGTGCTTAAGACTAAACCACGCGAATGACACGTGTCTAACACAGCCACGCGCTTAAAAGGGCAGATTTAGTATTTTAGAGGCACAGAAAGCCTCTTCAGCCACCAAGATCACAGTGCAGCGGCTTCCACGGCACCGTGAGACAGCAGCAAGCGGCGGCGGGGAGCAGCGGGAGGGTCGCTCCCGGAACCCGCAGACACCGCCGCGAAGGGGGAGCTGGATCAGGAGACAGGAGAGTTCCCGGCGAGCTCCTACTGGCGGAGGCGCAAACACTTCATTCCTGCTTCACAACCAAAGCCGACCCCGGCACGCCGGCAAGCGCCAAAACCCTGCCCCGCAGCCGCGGCTCTCACCGAGTCCCCGGCGGGGCGCAGCTCCACGAGCCCGTACTGGGAGCCCACGAGAACCGCGCCGGGCTCGGCACCGACGCAGAAGCACTGCGGGGTGCCCGTGGCGGCGGCGGAGCGGCAACCCCCGGCCCGCAGCAGCCGCAGGTTCCTCATGGCGGAGGGAGCGAGCGATGGAGGCCGGGCAGCGGTGAAGGCCGGGCAGCACCACTGCCTCACGGCGCCGCCATGTCGCGCAGCGCGGGCGGGCGGGCGCAGGCGCCTTGCGCGGTGTCGCGCTCGCAGGGCGGAGCGCGGGCTGTCCCTCCCGTGCACGGGCTGTGAGGCAGCGCCGGGCCTGGAGCTGGGACCGCCGTGCTTGAGGCGCCAAATCCAGCGCTGCGAGTCCTCAGCAGCTCAGCTCCCTGTGAGCCTGCACAAATAACAGAATCACCGAGTCTGGAGGAGAGCTTTAAGGTCACCCAGTCCAACCATCCACCTGGCACTGCCACGGTAGTCCTTAAACCACATCTCCAGGTCCAGATGCTTAAACATGAGGGGTGGGTGCCTCCACCGCCTCCCGGGGAAATCTTTTCCAGTGCCTGACCACCCTGACAGTGGTAATTTTTTTTTTCTAATATCTAATCTGAATCTTCCAGGTCTTAGATTTAAGGCCATTTCCTCTTGTCCTCTCACTGCAGGCACAGCAGGAGAGACCGACCCCCACCTCACTACACCTTTCTTCCAGGGAGTTTTAGAGAGTGATGGGGTCAGCCCTGAGCCTCCTCTTCTGGAGACTGAACAACCCCAGCTCCCTGTGCCAGTTCTCATAAGACAGATGTTTTCTGGTCTATTCGTGAGCCTTGTTTCTTTTTCCTGAACATGCTCCAGCATATCAATGTCGTTTTTAAAGCGAGCAGCCCAGAATTGCACAGAGCACTTGATGTGCAGCCTTGCCAGCGCCAGTGTATAAGATGACAGTGGGAGCAGGATTATTCTTTTGGAGCCATGCAGGCACTAGCCAGCTAAAGTACTCCAGCTGAGACTTCTAAGGCACTTACAGGCCAGCCTTGACATAGATTAGTGCTGTCCTGATGCCATTGCTTCTGTCACACTCTGCCACCTCCCTCCAGGTGTGGCTGAGGGGCAGAAGGTAGTTCAGCCTTAAGGGGGAAGAAGGATTTCATGCAGTCAGTTATACCCTTCACAATTCCCCCTTTTCCCAGTGGAGCTAGACTCCCGTCAGTCAGTATTGATGATGTTTAAGAAAGACATGGAGCTATTGGAGAAGGTCCAGTGGAGGTAACGAAGATGATTTGGGACCTGGAACTTCTCTCTTATGAGGTGAGACTGTGGGAGCTGGGCCTGTTCAGTCCAGAGAAGACTGAGAGGGGATCTCATCAAAACACACAAATATTTCAAAGGCAGGTGACAAGACGATGGTGCCAGATTCTTTTCAGTGGTGCCCAGTGACAGGATAAGAAGCAAGGTCTATAAACTAAAACACATGAACTTTCACCTCAGCACAAGGAAGAACTTCTTTATGTTGAAGTCAGCAGAGCACTGTAACAGGCTGCCAGGGAGGTTGTGGAGTTTCCCTCTCCAGACACATTAAAATCCTCCCTCAATGCATTCTACTCTTGGTGATCCTGCTTAGGCAAGATGGTCTCCAGAGATCCCTTCCAACCCTAACAGTTCTGTGATTCTGTGTGATTCTGTGATCCAGTCTATTAACCAAATACCAAGAAAAGACAAATCTGAGACAAATTGGTTTTGTCTATGGCAATCTGTAAATTTTGCATGCTATAATCAGCTTAATGTGCTCTACAGCTTGGCAGTTTAGGCCAGTGGAAAGATGGGCCATTAGACACCTGGGCAGGTTTGCTTTTTGCTGTTCTGGTACTCAACTTGACTAAAGTCAGTGCTAAAAGTCAGTAACTCTTGCTAAACTCAGAGACGGCTTTTTTGAGACCAGTAGAAAAGGCACAGTTACCACTGCACACAAGGAAAATCAAAGCCATCCAGACTCCTTACTCTTGGGATAAAGGCCTAAGAAGTGCCTTCCCAGGACAGTATAGCCAGCAGTGTCTGGCTGCACTGGTGGGAGGAAAGGCAGCTGTCAGAGAGCACGTGAACCTGGCTGTGTGCCTCCTCCCCTGTGCCCCCAGGATCTACACTGCTCCATTAGGGTGGTCTGACACCCCTATTCCTTGCAGTATCTTTTCCACAGCCTTTTTCCTTTGGCGCAGCGTGATCCTCTCAGCCTCCGGTGTCCCAAGTCACCAGTTTACCACTGTTCTTATCCTGTGAAATGTGCTTGACTGAGCTGAGTTGCCCCAGCTGACTGCAGAGCTGTGGCTCTCGAAGCATGTCTGCATCCACCACCCGGTGGTTTTGCAGCCCTGGAGAGAAGTCCCCTCATGGCAGACGGCACTTGCTGGTCCCGTCTAGCCCACGAGCTGTCCCCCTCTGCTTGCTTGCCTTCAGTGGGTCGCATCACCCTGATGAATCACTTTCTTCCCGAAATCCGTCTGAAATGCCCCGTATTATTGCTGTTACTTTTCCCGCGGCTGCAGCTGACGTTCCCGGCCCCGCTGCTCTCTTGCTCCGCCGCCCCGTCCCCTCCGCTGTTCCTGGGCCCCGCCCCGCCGGCACCGCCGCAGACCGGCCCGGCAGGAAGCGCGGGGCGGCGGCCACCGCAGGTATTCCCGGCGGAGGCTGCGGGTTCCCGCACCGCCGCTCCGCCCCCTTCCCAAAATCCCCGACCGGCGAGAGGCTCGGGTGCCCCCCCGCCCCAGCCGGGCGCTGGTACCAGCGGTGCCGGGCTCCGGCCAGCCCCGTGCCAGGCTCCGGCCGCCGTCGCTGATACCCCCGCGGTGCATCTGCGCTGGGAGGCGCTTCTGCCGCGCTGCGGGAGGCACGGGGAGGGGCGGTGAGGGCTGCCTTGTGCTGATCGCACCAGCAGCTCCGGAAAGGTTTTTGCAGGGTCCACCCTGATACGTTTTCTTTGGTGAGTCAGTGTCAGAGCAGCTTTCGGCTAAATATATCTTTCAGACAGCTCCCCGGCAGCGACTGGACCGAAGGAAAACTGAGAGACGCTGCTATTCTGTTGCTGTTGGATTTGTTGGAGGCTGTGGGTACTTGCCTAGTGGTGCTTGCAGCAGTAGCTCTATGCCAGGAGACGGTGACTTCCAGGAGCTCCTCTCTACTTCCCTTGAGGAGGTGAGGTCTTATCTAGAGGTCTTTGAATGCAGCTCTGACATGATTCCTTATAACTTGGTTCTTGAATCTAATGCTTACTAAATAACCTAAATTGAATTACCTAAAACGCTTGCTTGGTCCTGTTCATGGTCTGCACCCATGGACTATCATGCTGGCAAGTAGTAGAAGTGTGATGGAATCTGCAGAGGGTACAGAAGATACTTAGACTGGTACTGACATAAAAGCCCCAGCGTCTGTTTGGGAAAGTTGGAAGTGTTTGTTCCTCCTGATGATATTTCCTTTGTGACAAGCAAAATTAGCTTGGAAATGAAGTTTTTTTGTGTGTTTCAGAAGCTTATTTTTGGCAACACCTACAGGAGTTTTTGTTGTTGGCATTTGTGAATATGTTCAGCACCATGATCCACAGTGTCATGGGAGTGAACTAAAAGAATTTAAGTAGCTTCTCACGAAGAGTAAGCATTATTGATAATTTTCTGCCAAGCTAATGTGGGAACAGGAGGGGGCAGCAATAAACATGATGGGGCTTAGCCAGTGCCAGGATGGATAAACCTTCTTTCAGTCATGAGGACAAGTTGTTCCTAAGAGCAGAGGAACAAGATCAGCTTCAGAAACATCTCAGTGTTCTCCATTGTATTGTCTCACTGACATGTTGTCATACAGCTGGGTGTTGTGTTGAATAGTTTTGTGTCTGCAGTGGGATTCACACTAACTTAACACTGCAGTGGTTTATTTTCTCACTTACTTGCTTCAGCTATGTTAGTGTCTGGAACTGAAGTTTCGAAAAATGCAAGAAGTTATTTATAGATACTTTTCTGGAGTGTTGTTAGACTTCTTTATATAGGAGCTGTGGCTCCTCTGAGCAAAAAATCACACCTGTCATAAGGTTAAGCACTTGAAAACGTGCTCAGAAACATGGCAAAATTGCCATCCTTGCATAAGGAAAAATTTACCTGAATGTGGGCATGTGTAGCTGGCTACAGCTTTTATGTCTGAGAGAGAAGTTGAACTCGAGATTTTCAAAGATCTCTTCCAGCTGGAGTTTTATCTTTTCTTTTTACACTTCCAGGACCCAGGTGGGGATACTTTGGTCACTATGGCAACCAAATCTCTTTTGCGATGACTACAGAATTACTTTCTCTGGTGCATAATCCATCATATGAATCCATCCCACTGGATGAAGAGCTAACACATAACATGCAGGCATTTTAACAACTGTAGTCAACTGACACAAATTATTCGTAAGGATGATGCATAATGCTGGATTTTTCTCCAGATGCCATGGTTTAAAATATTAGTTGAACATTCAGTGCAAATACCAGGACACAATTACCTGGAATCCCTTGACCTGACTATGTGCCTACCCCCAGAGCTTGTTATCTTGCCATGTTTTCTGCAGCTGTTCCTTAACATTAAGTATTTAATGCCCTCGTTATTGGTATTGTTTTGGTATGCCCACAGGCTGTACTTACTTTTCCCACAAGAGATTATGGTATTGTTTCGTGGCTACTAGTCCAGCCTAATTTAGGAATGAGAAAGGGAGAAAACAGATATTAGAGGTCGTCTGAGCAGAGGAGGGCAGGGAGCAATGACCAAAAGTAGAGCTGGAGACCTTGGCTGGGTAGTTTGACAGCTAGGAAGTATTACTTTGTCATATGGCAGACCTGAGCTCATTCCTTCCTTTTTTTTGTTGTCTGCAGGTTCTGTAACAGTGATGATATAATTGGGATTGGCTTATTTACCTAGAGAATTTCCTGTTTCAATCTATTTCTTTAAAGAGATGAAGAAAGGACCAGAAAGTGGAGCGTGTACCCTTGCCGCTCCAAGCAATTTAGTGGAGTCAGATCCCGACACTAGCAGCAGCAATGGAGCCACAGCAAGAGAGAAAGACATGCTTCCTTCTCCCGGAGAACTGGAAAATGTTCCGCTGAAAACCAGCACAGAACCATCCAGGAAAAAACTCTGTGGTTATTTAAATAAGCTGGGCATCAAGGGACCAATCAAGACCTGGAAGTCTCGCTGGTTCTTCTACGATGAAAACAAATGTCGCTTACTATACTACAGAACTGCCCAGGACATTAATCCTTTGGGGTCTATTGATGTCTCCAGCGCCAGCTTTGACTGCAAAATGGAGAATGGGGAAGGAGTTTTTGAGATCAGAACACCAAGCAGAGCTTTTACTTTGAAGGTAATGAAAAATTCCCAGTCAGGACAGACATATCTCTACTAAGGTATTTCTTAGCTTGAGTTTCATTTAAGTCCTCCTAGCTTGGATTGCTACCACTTGGATCTAAATTACTTGCATTTATTTTTGGCAAGTCTGGGACTCTTCAGCTGTGAGATGGCTGTTGTTTAATAGAGTAGGAATAAAAGCTGAACTGTGTGCCAAATTAAAGTAATTGAGAAGTCTTGCAGTCCACATGTAATTTACTGAACAGAAGTTAATTCCCCCATCTAAAATGCTTGCTCCAGGAGCAAGCATTTCAAAGTCTTTGCTAGACTTTTATTTCTGTGTAAGTCATTGTTAGAAAGCTCTGGGGATGCTTCCTGTCTAAAACAATTGTGACATTTCTGCTTAGTCTTGGACTATAATAAACCAAAACACATTTAAAATTAGGTCAGTGATCCATTGAGATTCTATCCCTTAAGGCCATGCTTAAGATTTCTTCTGCCCTCCCAAATCAGTGTTGGGATCAGAGGATACAGATACAGCATAGACTTGATACAACTGACCTTTTTTCATGCTGGCTTGTGCAGGAGAGTGGTGGTCATCTCCTCAGGATGTGTCTTATGTTGGTGAGACATAAGTTGATGGTTGATTCCCCTCCCATTCCTGTTTTGTGTTATGTTAGGCAATCAGCAAACAGGCAATGATGTACTGGCTGCAGCAGCTGCAAATGAGACGTTGGGAATTTTGCAACACTCAGAGCAGATTTCCTGTGGGCAGCTCCCAGCTTGTGAATGAACCTCTGGCTGGAAGAACAAGTAGGTGTTGCATATGTCAGCTTTTCTTTTGCTTTCAGCCCCATGGTGATGAATGGTGTTCCTCATCTAGAAACGGGTAGAAGTTTTGGCCAGGCTTTTAAATGCAGGTGCCAGCTATCAGTGCTTGGCCAATGTTTGACACTTCTGCCTTATTATGTATGAAAGTGAGTAAGCTGCCTCCTAATCCACAGCATATGTTTGGATTTTCAGGTGTCTTGTGATCATCATGATTCTCCTCACACATGTGAAATGTGCACATTTGCTGTATCACTCTTGTGAGGCCTCTGAAATTTAGAGCAAGTAAGGTTTTTTCAGCAGGGAGCTGAAGATGTCCATTCCTAGAAGTGGTAGTAGACAGTGGATCAGGGGAGGGCACAACCAGGGTATCCACTTGTTTCGTAATGAGTAGATGCACATTTTTTTTTTAAACAAATAATCCCTTCCCTAGTAAGTGTCTGCTCTAAAAGGTTCTGGCACCTTGCTACAACAGGCAAAAATTTGGTAACAAACGGTGCTAGTAAAGTGTTATTTGCACATTAAAACTATCAAATGTGGTTTGGAATGTGGGAAGAGAACAGCAAAATTCTCCTTCCTTATACCTTTGGGCAGCTCAAGTTTGATTGTTTAAGGTTAGTCAAGCTCATATATATGGTTGAAATCACTTAATTGTCCTTGACTAGATAATTCTGTTTGTACATGGAGATTTAGTAATTTGACCTAAAATTAAGGAAGGCTACTCCACTGTCCTTGACCTCTTGAACATGGGATGTATACCTGTAGTAAACTGTTCTGGCTGTCAGGTTACATGAAGGACCCAAAGTCCAATGGAATTCTGTCTTGCTCATTGGCTTTTGTGTCCTATTTTGTTTTTACATTTGTAGATGTAGTTGACAATGACGACTTTCTGCCTCTCGTGAAAACACCAACAGAAGTAGTGGGTTTAAAAGCAGCATCTTTGCCCGCACCCCAAGCATCTACTGCTTTGCAGAACTTCTCCCTTAAGCACCCTTGGACAGAGATACAGTAAGTGCATGAAGAGAACGGCAGTGTGGTTGACACATTGGCCTGCCACTGTGTGCCTTCCTTGCCTGACATGTATTGTGTGAAATGGGGCTCTTGACTATGTGGGAGTACACTGAAGCACCTTTTTGGAGGCTAGTACAGGCCAAAGTAAACTTCCTGCAGGTGTGTCTTTCACATCCCCCTGTTCTGATGCATTTCACATAATCCAGCTCTCTCAGCAAAGATCCTGCTAGCAGACCTAGGACTTGGTTAAGCTCTCTTCAGAGTAGTCAGTGCTTTGCATGCCTACTGTGATGGATCTGCACAGCAGTCTTGGAAGAGCACACGGTCAGGTTCAGCTGTAGTCAGTAGGTAGTCATAGAAGCCCATTAGCTCTTTCCTGTGGTTTCAAAGGACCTTGAGTGCAGTATATTCTCCAAAGCAGGAACTCCAGGGAAAAGGAGCCTGAGCCTGTAATGTGGCCTGACTGCTCTTGCTTGCTGAGTTTCAAGGATGTTAATATTCCAACTGCCTGATTCAATCTGCTGTTGCAATGGATAGCCCCATCAGGTTAAAAGTTACTAGTCTTGGGCAGTTACAGTTTCACAAAGACAACCTCATCAGTATCTCTGTAAATGTTTCCTAGTCACTTATTTACACATAATCAAAAATGAGTAAGTGGCCATAGGTGTGTTAGGCAGCCAGGCACCTGCCAAATATTGTTGGTGTGGCCTGTATTTTTTTTACCACCACTGCTGCAGCTACAGTCTGATGCTTATATGAGAAAAGATCCCCCATGAGAGCAGAGTGTCATGTTAGCAGTTTCATTTACAGTTAGGAAAGTAGCAGACATTGAGTCTTTATAGACTTCAAAACAAGACACTTGTTTTGTTTTAGCTGATGGACAACACAGGAGGAGAAGGAAAAGACCTGTATGCATACTTTCTGGTACAGGTTTTACACAAAGTACTTGTACATTTGTAGTCATCTCTTAGTGCTTCTGGCAATATCTGATATCAGCAAACTGTAACAGTAACAAACTGTTCCTGGGTCTGACTGCAGTTTTGTTCCTGAAACTCTTTACTACATTTTAGTTTATGACTTTGTAAATAACCTTTGGCAAGGTTATTTATTAAATGTATCAGAGCATAGGAACTGTGGCTGCTTCAAATGTGACCATTTGTCCCAGTTTTGGCTGTGTTGTAGGTAACTGAGCTTCTCTTGGCAGCTTTTCTTGGCACGTGGAGATTTCTGCAGTGAGCTAAGGGTAGGGACGGATGAAGGAAGTGAAAGAGAGAGAGAGGGAGAGGAAGGGATGTGGTTGGTCTACTGTTACCTTTGATCCCACTCTTTGATCTGATGTGTTTATGTATAGGGCTCAAGCATATGGGGAAAGATCATCTGATTTTACATTGCTGTGCTGTACTGATTTTGTGGCATCTTGCTGGTGTACACAGGTTACAACCTTGCTCTCCTCAAATCCACCAATTCTATAAAGAGTTGATTTTCTCAGCATGTGAAGGAGATAAGTTTTGGGAGGAGGGGTGAGAAGTAAGGGGAGGTAAGGCATTGAATAGTTTGAATTGAATAGGCACTGGCTGGCTGCAGTGATCAGGCTGTCTTGATCTCTTCTTGTTTCAGAAACACTGTCTACAATATTTGTGGCTCCAAGCAGCTCTTGGGGAGCAACTGGAATGTCTTTAGCTTTGATGAATTCCAGGAGCATCCTGAGAATGTGGATGAGGAGCAAGAAGCAGAAGGTGCAGGTGATTGTTACTCAGCTGTGTGACCTGACTGGGATGCCCTCTAGCGGGGATTAGCAGGAATGGAAAGGAAATGGTGGCAAGTTTTCAAGGGATACAAAAACTCTGTTTCATTGTCTCAAGTCTCTTCCTGTGTTGTTGCTACAAGTCTGCCTCTTTTGGCTCTGCTTCAGGCTCCATCTGTCTCTTTCTTCTACCTCTGGAACCTTCTGTAGAGGCAAAAAAAAAAAAAAATCCACCAGATTTATTTATCCACCAGATTTATCTTTGAGGTAAAAGTGTAATTGCTGCACAGCCACAGGCTAAGTGTGGCAGCTCCACTGCATGCATACCTTTCCATGGTGGGAACTTCCATTTGCTGTGGGCCAGACTGATGAGCAGGGTGCAAGGTGGGTTAACAGGTACCATAAACCATCACAACTTTGTTTATTGTGGGCATATCAGTGTCCGATCCCTACTGTTTTGGCTCCAATCCTGTGGGTCAATTTTCCATGTCCTGTATGTCAGCCTTCTCTGCAGAACTGTTGTGAGTCCCCATAGCAAGACTTGGGAGTCCATAGTAGCCAAGCAATTCTGTCTAAATTAAATCTGTCTCCCCTCAGTTAAGGAGGGGACCCTGGAAGATGGGAGGATGGGGCCCAGGCTGAACTGGATTAGGAAAGCCAGGTGGATGAACAGTGGCTTCCCAGGCTCTGAAGAATTGTCGAGGGAGAAGAACTCAGTAGAGAAAGTGGGTGTCCTTCAGCAACAGATTCTGACACTCACAGAAGAAGTCAAGTCACAGAAGGTGAGTGTGGTGAAGAGACTGCTGTTTCTAAGGGTCAGGGCCCTGAGGATGGTCACATTGGTGTGGTAGAAGGACTGAGAAGTGCTCAGCAGGCAGTAACTGAAGCTCCTGGTGTTACCACCTTGTGTGTGCCTGAGTGTGCCCAGCACAAAAGAAGACCTTTAGCCATTTCTAGGAAGTGCAACTAGGTGTAAGAGGAAGGTAAAACAACTCCAAGTGTACTCTGCTGTTATCTTGCTTGTGCATTTCTGTTGCTCACGAAGTACAGTCCTGAATAGGTACTGTGATCCTGGTGAGAACTGCCAGGTGGAGTCATGGTGTTAACAGCAGGTAATTCTCTTTGAACAGTGACCCACCTTTAAGGTGTGATTTGACTGTAGAAGTCCGGGCATGGGTCACTGCAAGGGCTGTCTCTCATGAATGAAACTGTTCTTCAAATCATGGAGCAATGCCAGGTTCTCTGCTAATGATGCTGGTAGCTCTTCCAGGAGAAGAGGCAGAAGAGCCAAGTCCCATGTTGGACAGTCAGCTGCATCTTTGATTTGTTTTCTTAAGTGTCTGAGATGGCAGAGCCTGAATCAGCAACCTGTTGTGGGGCAAGGTTCCATGCCTTCATGCAGGCTAGAATGAGGGAGGACTTTGTCAGAAGAAAGGTTAAAATGGATACTGCAGTTTCATTCTGGTAGCACAGGGAGTTGCAGACTGCATTATTTCCCTCCCATTTTACCACAGTGCTGACCAGATCTTCATGTTCTCTGCTGGACCTCACAAGAATGACTGTAGTAAAGCCAGAGTTCAGACAGTGTGGGCAGCAGCTTTGTGCTAGCAATCCACATCGAGTCATCTGTGAACTGCTACAGAGACATTTCAGGCCCAGCTCTGAGCAGAACTTCTCACAGTGGTGTCACTGTGGATTCAAGATATTTGCATTGTTTTCCTTCTGAAAGGAGTAAATTTCAAGATATTTCACTGTTGGGTCTATGCTGTCCATACTGCCACTGCCCTGGACAGCACAGTGATGTGATGGTTTTGCATTCCCTTTCCAGGAATTGGTCAAACTTCTCCACAAAGCCCTGGAGGCTGCTCAGCAGGAGAAGCGAGTATCTAGCATGTATCTCACTGCAGCAGAAGATAAGGACAGGCTGGAGCTGGTGCGCCACAAAGTGAGACAGATTGCAGATCTGACAAGTCGACTGGAAGCTCTTGAGCAAGAAAAGAAGGAACTGGAGCAGACACTGACTTTAAGAGACAGCCATATCCAGGAGCTCAAGGAACATGTGCAGCTTCTGATGGAGAAGAACCATGCCAAACAGGAAGTCATCATGACCTTGACAGAGCAGATGGCCCGAGAGCTCTCTGACCCCCTGCAAGAAGCCAACACTATCACTGTAGAGACACTGTATAAGCAGCAGGAGGAGATTGAGCATCTGAAGGTGTGTGAGATAGCACAGGTGTTTTGGGCCCATTTTTATGCCCTCAGGTTTAGTGGGAGGGTGTTATTTGCAGTAAGCCCAGAATATACTTCTGCTTGTTGCTCCTTCCTCTCCAAAAAAGAGGAAGGCTGGAAGGGGCTCACCTGATGCCAATTGGGTACTTAAAAGCATCTGTCAGTTTCAGCTTCAGCCTCCAGCCTGTTTTGTTTGACTTCCTGTCATCATTCAGTGCCTGCCACTTTCTTTTCTTTCTTTCATTTCACAGCTGCAGCCTGACTTGCTGCCTTCACTTACTTTGTTGCTCTATGTTTCTGTCTTGCAGTTTCCCAATACATCCTAGTTCTTTCAGATGCAGGATGCTGTATATGCACAGCTATAATTATGGGTTAGTGTGAGGTGAATTGCCCAAAGAGCCACTTTCTGTGGAGAATGTTTCCTGCCAGACATGGGGCTGAGATTTGTTTCACATAAAAAAAAAAAAGAAACAAACCAAAATTAAACTAATCAACCAAACAAAACATATATATTCTTAATCTTATTTAAGTGCTTGTCTTTGTATGATCTGGATTCCTTGGCTTTATACGATCTGGATTTCTCCAGT
This sequence comes from Dicaeum eximium, assembly GCA_013396995.1. Taxonomy (NCBI): domain Eukaryota; kingdom Metazoa; phylum Chordata; class Aves; order Passeriformes; family Dicaeidae; genus Dicaeum; species Dicaeum eximium. Next base: position 72,492 of record VWZP01003551.1, on the reverse strand, counting down.
GTTTTTAAGTATATATATACATTTAGCATTTTTAAGTGTCTTGTTGATGCATGACAATATTGTGCCTTGGTTTCCTTTGTAGGCAATATTTGTAACTGAAGAGTTCTGTCTGCTCCTTAGAACACAGAATTTTGAGATATTTTATTGTCCTGAACTTAATCTGATGTCCCTGAAATGGGGCGAAAATTAAGTTCCTGAAGATCTCTCCTTGTGTGACTGTTTTGTTTCATGGCAGGATGATATTGACGCATACAAAACCCAGAACCAGTTTCTCAATTCAGAGATCCACCAGGTTACTCGACTCTGGACAAGTGTTGCTGAGAATGAAAAAGCCCTTTTGATGAAGGTAAGGCCAAATGACCTTTCCTTGGTATGAACTGTTACTAATTTATATTCAAAGTTTCTATTCCATGGCAACAGAATAGATTTTGATCCACAAGGAATAAGCTTTCTTGTGTTTTTTTTTTTAGTGCGACCTCTTTACTCCTTTGCGTTGTTCCCAAATTAGACATGATAATTTGAATTCTTCAGCAGAAGTAAAGTACCCATGAAGATCAGTCTTAAAGGTGCTGAAACTTAACCCAGATTTCTGCATTTCAGCTATGCACATAAAAAAGCAACATTGTGTAGGCAATCAGAAAGGTTTCCTGAGAGCTGACAGACTGAGTCCTGGCTCCATCTAGTCATGGGTTCTCTGCTGGACTTGGCACTGCCAGGTGGCAGCATGCTTGAGGTTCTGCAGTTAGATCAGAGTTCTTATGTTTTCCTAAGTTGTGTTTTTATTTCTAGCTGTGTGTGAAAAACTTGGTTACTCTCAGACTTGTCTAATCCTATTTTCTGGTCCTGAACCACTGTCAAGGCTAGAGGTGTGTGCTGGCATTTGTTCTGTGGGTTTTGCCTAGGATTTACTTCCTGAGTTTTAAGGTATTGTTGTGAATGAGTGTTTTAGGTTGCTTAAAGAATCACTGGCAAAAGTTAGGCAAAGCAGGTTCAATATTGAAGTGAAAGCATGGCAAAGCTCATTGCCAAGGGTCGCTCTACTACTTACTAGATGATTAAAGCACACAAAGATAAAATAGTACTAAAACCTATAATCATTCAATCTAAAACCAAAATGAATTAAAAATCTGCATGGAAGCTGGGGATGGAAAAGGGTAAGGATGGGAATGCTTTAGTATAAAAGGAATAAGGGAGGCCCTCCCATCAACCCACAAGGTTCAGTGTGGACTCATGTGCAAAACTTAGCTCTGGACTTGAACAATAGTTTGGGCCTAAAGATTTTAATGCACTTAAACTTAACAGCACTTAAACAATGGCTGAATTTAAACAATTTACAAAAGATTCTATGGAATATACTGCAATCACAACAGTAACTCACTTTTAGGCCCAACTTATTTACCAACCTAAAATACGTAAGAATCTGAGATTCCAGGTACATTTTCTGTAGCCTATTCACACAGACCTAGAGAATAGGTAGAGAAAGGTAGAAGATACCTGTGAAAATTCTCCCTCAAGCTCAGTGAAGTGCTCATGTCAGATGTCTGCATCTTCTCAGCAGGCAAAGGGTTGAGGCTCGAGGAGTAGGGCTATTGGCCCAGGCTTTGTCATCATTGTTTGGCAGTGGTCCTTCAAGTACAGCAAATCTAAGAGTTCTCTGGCTCTGAGAGACCCCAGTCACAGCAAGGTTGCTGGTCACAGCCACTGTGGTACAGGAAAGCTCAAAGTGTGTCACTTAGGACCGCTGTTTATAGGTTCAGAAGAGAATTGCCTTTGGATATAGTAATTTGCCATCCTGGCTGCAATTGGTAACTTTTGAAAATTTGATGACAAAAATGTTCTTCCGCTTGGTTTGCAAGAAAAATAAGTTTCCAATGGTGTTTATGAAAAACAGAAGCTCATTAGACAGCACGAATTCCTGAGAGCAGACAATACTTCTGATAAGAACAAGAGCTTAGCCCAGGTGCTGTTCATCAAGACTGAGGCCTAACAAGCATTTCTGAGATCACAGTATGGCCTTAGATGGGGGAATGCACCACCACAGGTATGTCTTTACAGTCATGAATTCTGGGACAGGGCAAAAAGCTGCTTTCTACTGGAATGTTCTGTTTGCTTTCTGGTTCTTTGAAACCCTGCCTTCCTTCTAACTTATTGCCTTCTCATCCTGAGACTGCCATAACCTTCAAAAAGGAAGTAATCACACAAGCCCAGCATGCTCAGTGTGAGGCAAAATGCTGATTAAAGTGGTAGTATGAAAGAAACCATACTCCTTTATATCCCCTCTATATGCAACCTAATTCTCTCTGTTTTGTTCTTGTTTTCAACTTCTGCTTCCTACTGAACAGGAGTGTTCACTGAGCTTCCTGTGAGACACTGAGTGAGTCTTGTCACCTGTGTGGTCTCAGTTCCCCACTTGTGGAGTGCACTAATAATCCCTATTTTTTTTTTTTTTTTTGGTTTTTT
>VWZP01003551.1:46766-70018 GCA_013396995.1 Dicaeum eximium | reverse complement strand
TTTTTTTTTGTGTGTGTGTTTTTTGCTTTCTGTGCCCAGGACTAAAGTGGGAGGTAGTCTGCTGTTTGATCTCAGTTGGGCTTCCTGTGCATGAGAAATGATGTGTAGCAGTGCTATGGGACTTGGGGATGCTGAGGGGTATGTGGTCACCTAGATTGTGGTGCTACCATATATCCTGAAAATGGTATACTTACAGCTCAGTCTCCAGAGCAGTATGTTTTATCAGGATACAGCTCAATGTGGTGTAGAGAACTTGTTTGAGGATGAGGGAAAAAGATTGCAGAGAACTCAGATGCAGTGCTGGCATTTGACTGTGTCCTTAGTTGAGCTGGTGGGGTGTGGCCATCTAGTGATGCAATGCAGTAATTAAAGCAGGTGATGGTGTAGTAGGTCTCCCACTCAATAAACAACTTCTGTTGCATGCTAGCTACTGCAGCTTGTGCTTGTTCATAGACCATGGTGATTCATTCATGGCTGCAATTCCACTGATTGTGGAAAACTACTAAATGTGTTTCCTGGGGCTTTGCTTTTCAGAAGTCTTTACTTTATGTGCAGACCAGGCCAGTAAAGAGCAGTGGCAACGCAGGAATGACTACCATTAGCGAGCTCTTTCCTTCTTGTTTTCCCATCAGTGTGCCTGCCTGCAAGCAAGAAACTGCCAGATGGAGAGCAAATACCTGGCAGTCTTGAGAAAGCTGCAGGAGGCTGTGCCTGGCCTGCCCAACTCACATGCTGAATTGGTGAAGAACCTCATCCAGGAAGCTCTCCAGTGGGATGTGAAGGAAGAAGCAGAAGAAGGTTTTAACTTGAACCCTGTAAGGTAAGAGTTGAGGGCATGGGGATATTCACAGCTTTGTAGAAGCCTGTCTGCAAAGGGAGGTGTGCAGGCAAGATACATCTAAGAGCATTTTACATCGGGGCCTACATTTGTGTAGGCCTTCATGCACAGTCAGGGCGTCTGTTTGATAGCAGTACCTATTTTATCTGTTTGGTCAGTCTTGCAGGTTCTCTGTGTAGCTTTGGAGATGAGACTCGCTAGGTCTCTTTATCAAGAATATGATGATATCTTACAAGTTTCCCACCCTGCAGATAGACGGTGCACAAACCTTGACAAGCTGTACTATCTGTACTCTTGGTGTGTTCTGATCAGTAAAAGGTGTGCATTGTGTACAAGGAGACATCAGAAGGGACTGTGTATCTCTGTTCTTTGATCTGATGCCCCAAAGCCTTTCCAGTCCACTCCTACAGAACTCTGCACTGAGACAGGGTAGGGAGAAGGTACACAGGGTGAGCTCAGTATTTCTTTAGGGACTCATGAGGGGTCTGATGAGGTTGGTCTGCAGCTTAGAGCAAACTTGCACTTGAGTTGGTGTGTGTATGCCAGTGCTGCAGGCTCTCATTCCTCTTCAAGGCTCTGAGGTAGGCTGTCACATGCAGCTGCCAGGGAAGTGAAGGAGGAGTACTGTTACAAACAAGTGTTTGAGATCGCTTTAAAAAAATCACTAGCAAGGGCATCAGCAAAACCCAGATTTAATATTAAGTGACACCATGACAAAGTGAAGTTGAGGCCTAACGAGCATTTCTCAGATCTCAGTGCAGCCTGGAAAGGGAGGGGGCAGGGGGTGCACGCCCACAACTACCTGTGCTCTGGTATATTGACATGAGCCTGGCAGCAGGCTGTAGCTGGCATGACCCCAGGCAGTAAGTGTCCTTGACACAGGTACCAGCACTATCATTTGAACTAAACACTGCCTTTTGTCCCTTCAGTGAATATGATGAATATGGGTTTATGACTGTACCTGACTATGAAATTGAGGACTGGAAACTCCTGGCCAAAATCCAAGCCCTTGAGATAAAGTCCAACAAGCTGCGGAGCCAGGAAGTAGTGGAGAAGCCCCTCCGTGAGAGATGGAACAGCATTGGAGAGCTGAACCCCTCTGCAGAGCTGAAGAGTCTGATCCGAAGTGGCATCCCCGTGGAGCATCGGCAGCGGGTGTGGAGGTGGATGGTCAGCCGGCACTGCAGCCCTGTGCCTGGCCACTACCAGCGGCTGCTGGAGCAGAGCAGGAGCACCGAGCACCCTGCCTGCCGGCAGATTGAGCTTGACCTGCCCCGCACACTGACCAACAACAAGCATTTTTCCTCTCCCACCTCCCAGCTCATCCCCAGGCTCCGGAGGGTGCTATTGGCATTCTCCTGGCACAATCCTGCCATTGGGTACTGCCAGGGATTGAACAGGTGAGGACCAGGTATGCTGCTTTTTCGTGAGATGGCACTGAAAAAGTGTAGGCACATACTCTAGGCTGTGATTCAAGCAGCCTCAGGCTCTTGCCTCTCTAAAGTTCTGTCCTAGCTCTAGGTATTTACTTGCAGAATTCTGCATTTGGTGATTTATTGTTCATCCAGTGTTGTTACTGGGATATAGCAAGCAGCAGGATGCACTTGTGTGGCACCTCTATAGTTACAGAATAGAATTTCTGTAAGAAAGAACAGCTATAGGAGGAAGAGTGAAGCAGTCCCAGAATAACACCGTAAGGCTGGGGCTGAATTTTTAAGTAGTAATGTAAAGTAGTAAAGCAGAACAACACCCTGGTGATTCCCTTTTTTGCTGAGAACAGTTGGAGGAAATGTTGGGAAGTGTTAACATGCGAGGGAGTTGCAGCAAGTGACACAGAGACTGAGGAAACCACAGTTTTTCTGTCTGGAAAAGTGAAGATTCAGAGAATATAAAAGCTTCTTTCACTTCCCGAAAAAAGCTATAGGAAAGATAGGAAAGATGAACCTAAATTTTTAGAATTGTGCTGCCAAGTAGAAAAGACAGTAGGCATTAGCTATAAGAAGGAAATTTCCAGTTGGACCTTTTCACATGAGGAAGGTCTGTGTAAGCTATTTATATCTAATGATCTTTGGATGGTCTTCAGAAAGGCAACAGAAGCTTTCCTCCAGAGAGCCCTTCATATAAGGTATCATTTTTGTAGTCTGTCTAAAAGGCTGTAAGTCACAGCTGCAGGAAGAAAGAAGCTGTAAAAGAATGTATGGAGAGATGAACTATATCCCATAATATGGAGTACCTCTGTGTGATCTCTTTCCTGTATTGAAATAGCCCAAATCAGCACACTAGTAACTTCAGCAGATCTATAGAAAATTCCATTAGCTGAGAAACCTGGCTTTGTCACACCAGTTCCATATGTTCTGACAGAGCCACATGAGAAAAAAAATCACATCCCTGTGGTTTCTTCAGAAACAGGTCACTTGCCTCTGTCTGGCTGTCCTGGCACATTTGATATTTTGCATGCTGAATGAGCTGGAGACATGCAAAAAGAAGTCTTGTATTCTTCAGTTCCTGTGTTCCTGCAGTACTGAATTCTCTCACTGTGTCTTGTCCATCACAGATTGGCAGCTGTTGCTCTCCTGGTCCTGGAAGATGAGGAAAGTGCTTTCTGGTGTCTGGTCTATATTGTGGAGAACCTAATGCCAGCAGACTACTACAGTGACACACTAATAACATCACAGGTGAGCTAAGCACCCTCACATCTGCTTGGACTCTTGTACAGTGATTTATAGTAAGGATTTAAAAGTGAGTAGCCAACCTGGTGTGTGTTTGATTTCTCACAAGGCAGAGATACCACCTTGCAATCCCTTCCATTGCAGGGGTTTTGGAGACTTGAGAGTACAAACTTGTAACACTCACAGGAGCAGTACATGCAGAGCAGCAAAATTGGTCACCAGCTCTAGGAAAAGGGGCACCACTCCTGAGTAATAACATGAAAGTCAAGTTAGTCAGAAGGAAGTGCCCATTAAATACATAGTTACTTATTTTAAAGAAGTCTTAATAGAGGTGAAGCAGCAAATTTAGGTATATATAGATTGAATGTGAGGAAGGCACCATTCTGCAGCTCTTCAGGTTGTTTTTGAAGCTGCACTCTATCTTTGGAGTGCCATGTACATGTGGATGAAAATGCTGAGATTTTTATATTCACTGCATTTGCCTCAGTTAATGATCAAGCATGGTGTTAGTTCTCACTATGAGGCTCTCTGCACATCAAAAAGGATTCTGGCCTTTTGATGTCAAATGTTGTGCTCCGAATAACTTACCCACCTGATTCAAAATCACTGGATTTCAAGGTTTTCAGTGTGTCTCGTGTCAGATATACTATGTCCTCCCAGGCAGACAATGAGATAAGCTAACTCCCATATAGTTCAATGGAATTGTAATTGTGTGCCCATACCACCCACATCCATCCCTGCCCAGTCTGGTAAGCCTGGCTCTGACCTTGGTGTCTCTGTTGTGTACGGTCCTTTCAGACAGAAGAGGGTTGGTTTTATCTGTGGGCCGCAACAGAGGAGGCTCCAAGCGTCAGTAGCTGATAGTGACTGACGATGCTACTGGATTTGTTGACTAACATTTACTGGGACAGCGGTGCGGTGGCGGAGAGGCCAACTCAGACTGGGGAAACAATCAAATCACTTTGAAGATAGCAAAATGTCTCTCCAGAGGAGGCTGTGTTAGCTGTGGGATTTAATACACAGCACTCAATACTCAACAAGTAGAGTCTGACAGGGAATATATGACAGACTGAAGAGGCTTGCCTACATTTGGTGAGAAAACACTGTCAGCTGAAAGTCTTCTTTAGAAAGAATTTCTGACCTCATGGTTGGTATCTGAAAGTCTAAGCAAGACCTGTGTAAATAGGAACATCTAAGGTGATGCTTTGTAGGTTGGCTTGATAAAGTGAGTTGGCTGGAAAACTTAAATTGCAAATTTTGAAGACAAAACATATTGCCTATATGGTTTTTACTCCAGTGCCACATCTAAGTGGGCTGACATTGCTGGGGCATTAATATGATACGGCAGAGAGAAGCCCTAATCATGATCCTGCTCTTTAGCACTTACCCTCCAGAAGGCACGGCTCTGCTGAGATGAAACCTTTACAAACCTGGATCAAGGATCTCACTGACTGCATTTCTGTGTTTTAGCTCATGCAACCAGAAGCAAAGCACAGACAGTACTCAGACCACAAAGAGAAGCTTAAGTGAGAAGATCAGGTTCCGCTTGCAAAGTTAGAGCTGTTTGAGGTGTTCAGTCTGTTGGGCCACGTAGAGTCATTGAGACCTGGGCAGGTTTTACTGCCTGTCATTCAGCTGGATGTTCATGGTATCACAGAAAATCCCAGTAATGCCAATATAGGAAGATGTGTCAGATTTTCCCTCTTGACTATAAGATTGGGAAGGAATATGATTTTTTGAGTGAGAAGAATTGTATGCTTCTCTGCTTGTATCTTGCCCTTGTTTCAACTCCATGCCTTGGCCATCACATACAAGTACACTGCTCAGTGAGTTTGAAGGGTTGGGAGATAAAGGATGCTCTGCTCTTCCTGCGGTGTGGTTCACTAGAAGGCAGCACCAGTGATGACCCTGACATGCAAGGGCCATTGTCCTGTTGCACTGCTCTCTTCTCTTGACTAGGACTTCATTACTTTCTTTTTTGTCAATTGTAGGTAGATCAGAGAGTCTTCAAAGACTTCCTGTCCGAGAAGCTGCCTCGCCTCATGGCTCATTTTGAACAGTATCGGATTGATGTCTCACTCATCACCTTCAACTGGTTTCTGGTGGCCTTTGTAGACAGCCTGGTCAGCGACATCCTCCTGCGAGTGTGGGATGCCTTCTTGTATGAGGGAACTAAGGTGCAACTCTCAGTCTAGGCCTTCCTCCCATCTTTACCACCTCTGTGGCATAGCAACAGGGCATATACATCTATCAAAGATATGTGAGGTTGAACCGCTTGTCCTATCCTGCCTGTTTTGTGGCATGCCTTGATATCTCCCAGCCCTTGTTTTCTATGTACTTGCTGCTAGTAGGCAGACCTAGTCCCTGATTCTGTGCACTTGGTACTTTTTAGCAGATAGTTGTGCTGCAAAACATATCTCTGATAGGCCATGGTGTCTCCTGCTCTGTGACACAACTGAGAGTATTACAGATAAAGGGAGTATAAGATAGGCAGTATCTGAAAATGTGAGGCCTTTGTCCCTGTGCATAGGGAGAGCTGCAGAACCCTTGTGAAATCCCATGGGGTCCTTTTGTAGAGCCTGGTATTCTCTGGGGTTGCAATTTAGCTAACAGATGGTCACTCTCTTGAGATGAGCTCTGTACTCCTTTAGGCCTGCCCTAGTACATACTATTGAGAGCAGGAGTAACCCTGGATCTAGTCTGTACTGCAGTGCTGTGTGCCCAACACCATCTTTTATGCCAGGATGGCCTGGACCTTCAGTTACTTAAAACTTTACCCACTCAAATACTTTTCAACCCTCCAGGTAATTTTCCGCTATGCTCTTGCGATTTTTAAATACAATGAGGAGGAAATCCTAAGAATTCATGACAGTGTGGAGATCTACCAGTACCTACGCTTTTTCACAAGGATGATCACGGATGGCAGGTAGGACTCTGAGTTGCAGACAAGTTTCCATTGTGTATTTGTACTTGCTTGCCTGTTAGGTCAGTTTAACAGGAGTTGTTACTAGTTTATTAAGAGAGACACAATGCATTGATAGTGCAATGTCTGTGGGACATGGATGCGTTTGTCTCTTTTTAACTTTCCTTTCATAGCTTTTAAAATCTTTTTGGCTCGGGCAAAGGCATGCTACAGCAGAGGAAGCTACAAAGTCTGGGTCAGCCTTCTTCTTGTAGCAGCTGGTACTTGTGTTACTGATTGCTGGGCTTCTCTCAGCTGTAGTTGGGGTGTTTGAGAACATAGCACAACACATGACCTTGAATGGCAACATGTGTCTGAGATGAAGATTTCTGTGATTAGAAAAACTCAACATCAGGAATATTCTTCCCTGACAGGCCATCAGAATTGGCATCTGATCCATTGTCTCCTAAATGATGGCTGCACACTGGTACCTTAAAAGGCGGGATGGTATATGTGAAGTACTGCTTGGGTTGGTGTTTGTGTGGGAAAGAATTCCTTTAAGACTTGGCTGTTTGGTGACTTCTATGCTCAGAGAGCTGAAGTCTGAGGCCCTACTCTTTAATACTGCAGAATGTTCTTGGTGTATCTGTTATCATGTGTTACCAGCCAGTAAATAAGTTGCTTAGAAGTGTCCTTTCTATTGTAGGAAGCTGATGAACATTGCCTTCAATGACTTAAACCCCTTCCCCATGAAACTGCTGAGGAACCGTCGGTCAATGCACAGAGAAGAGCTGGAGGCAGAGCTATGTGAACTTGAACAGATCAAGGCAGCCTACGTGAAAGAGAGAGCAGAGCAGGGACCTCAGGACCTGAAGGAGGTTGTTAGCGAAGAGGAAGAAGAGAGCTAACAAAAAGAGAGTTCGTCATAATTTCCCTCCCATCTTGCAGAAAGTCATCAATAGCAACTGTCCGTAAGAAATGGACCAGAGGGGGAAGTGTGGTCACAGGAATTCATCCACCTCAGTAAGCAAGGCTGTAGTTATGGGACCATTTGGAGACCAAGTCAGATTTTGGGAAGGTGTCAGAGGAGTTTAATCCTTTTCTGTATTTCTCCCCATTTAGCCCATCTTGTCCTGTACAGTTCAGGATTACAGCTGAGGGCGCAGAGGTGTCAGTTGTGGTGTCATGACAGGAACTGACATGGTGCAAAACACCCAGCCAAGCAGGGCTTTTATATATTTTCTGATGGAGGCTTGAATGAGATCTTCACCTACAAGTAAAATCTCCAGAAATAATGGACCAAGAACACTCCCTCATTGTTATCTAAAGCTTCTGAATTGGTCAGAAAAAACCTTCTCTTAGAGGGTATGGTGCCTTCAGTGTTTAGCCTGCCAGGAGAGTGAGTCTTTAACGTTGTTACTGTCCAAGACACTATCTCCAGATGCTAGGTGTTAGGTCTGTGGAGGTTCTGAAAGGCTGGGATAAGGAAACAGATTGTGGGAGAGTAGAGTTGCTTCTCCAGTTTGGTTCCTGTAGGATGTTCATGGGAGCACAAGGTGTGTCTCCTGCTTGGCTGGGAAATGTGAGCTTTCTATCCTCATTGTTTAGCTTTGAGGCTCTGACATCACTCTGTGCTGGTGAGTTTGCACCATAGAGGAACTCTGATCTCTCTATGAAACCAACCACAGCCTTCCTGCAGGCAGAGCCTAGTGTTATGTGGACTTTTACTGGGGATGACTGGGTTTTCTGATAGCCTCACTCCTGGCCATCTCTCTACCCCACAATTACAGTCCTCTGGTGCTGTGCTTTGACACTGATATCCATGTCTCTGACACCATTCATTATGGGAGGGGCAAGGGCTTTTCCATAGGAGTTTATGATATTAAAAGTGTTTTATCCATGGTATATGGCTGGTAGTGAACCTGAAAACCCTGGGAACAAGGTCACAAAAGATATTCTTTAGAAAAAACTATTCATGTCCCCTGAACCAAGGAGCTGGCCTCCATGGGTCTAGCACACAGAGATGCCCTATCTGCCTCTGGGAATGGGGTCTGACAGCCTTCTGCCCTGCCTTCCAGGCTCATCCATCCCCCAGGCTAGATACCCTGCCTGTGCAGCTCAGCCCTCCACAGGATGAGTCAAGCATTTAGATAAATACAACTTCTTTTCCTTAACACGATGCCAGATCCTGCTGCCCCACTTTCCTGCTGAGTGGTGCATTTCTCCAGGTGTGCCTGCAATGCTGGCACTGTCAGCATGCAGCAGACCCTGCTATAAGGCGGGGGTCTGTTCTATGTTTTTAGACTGACCTTGAACACAAGTGGATTCTTCTTTAAATATTTGGTGGTTGATAGCCCAACCCTTTGAGTTGTCAGTGCTTGTAGAGGAAGGAAAGGGAGGAATTCATAGCCCACAGTGTTCTCAGCCCCGTGGGCTGTAGCCAAGGTAACAGACTCTAGGGGAAGCATTGCCTATTCACCTAAGACACATGGTCTGCCTCACTGGACAAGTCAGCCAGTTTCAGTGCATTATAGAAGAGACCTGTGGAGGCCAACCACACAGCAAAGAAGTAATCAAAGTGGAATGAAGTTTTGGGAAGAGTGGATAGATTCCCTGAANAAAAAAGAAAAAAAGAACTCATTTTAAAACTATGCCACCTAAATAGGGAATTCTAAAAGGCAGAAGGTTTTTCTTCCTTCACTGCTAATCATTAGATTAGCAATATCAAGATGGTATTGCAAATCTAATTTATTTATATTCTTATGTTCATGGGTGCACAGAGTTTTGCTGTTGTTACAGACAATATTTTCTAAATTGAGACCATGAAAATTAGAAGTTTACTTACAATTTTGTTTCCTGGAGCTTTCTGTAACAGCTTAAAAATCTTACCTCCTGACTTGCCCTTATGTTTATCAATAAAGGCATTTGAACCATATATTATTAGACTAAACCCCAGCCTGACATATGTCTACAGTATATAATAAACAAACTCTTCTGAAGTAGACATAAGGATCAAAGTATTGACCCTACTGGGGAATTCTGAAAATAATTTTTAATTTAAATCAGAAGGGAGGGGTATGTGAGGGTTGTTTTAAGTTTATTTTCTTTTGTGTCTTCCTCAGCTCTCAGTTTTGGTCCACATGTATTTGCTGAGGACCATCTTCTCTGGTCATATTGATAACCACTTGTGGTCATTCTTTATTAAACTGTCGTGTATGCAGGAATATCAGCAAGGCCTATACAGACCTGCACCTTGGAGCCAAGCTCACATGTCCTCGTGGGCCATCCTCTACTTCTGCTTCACAAACTTCAGTGGTACTGAAAAGCACTGAACCCAGGTCACAAAATTGCAGTTGGGCCACACACAAATCCCTCAGGCCCCTGCAAGACCTGCAGTGACTATCAGTCAGTGGCACAGGTGTTTTGAACCTCTTGGTTACCTCTGCATTAAGTGCTCAAGAATGATTTGTGCTGCCACTGCCAACCGTTGTGGCTGGGAAAGTTTCACCCGGTTATGCAGCCCAGCAGCTCCTGCCTGTGCTGGTCCTGTGGATAAAACAGGTGTCTTTCTATCCAGAGCCAGTCTTTGCTGAGCTTTGCTGTATGCATAACATTACTTGTGAAATTAGGTGTTCTATCTCTGCATCAACCTAAACCTTGGGATACCAGCTCCAACCCTAAAAAGGATGGTTTTGATTTCTACGCCCTCCCTCCTCCCTACGATGTGACATTAACTTGTAGTTCAGTTTGTTGCAGGATCTTGTGGCCACCAAAAGTTCATAGGGTTTGACAGGATAAACTGGTGGAGTGGTGCCAAACACACCACTGCTGGCTCAGTAAGTCCCTGAGCTGCCAATCCGAAGAGGCTGTGAAGCTTCCCTTCTTTACCCCTTTTTGGCCTGGATGTTTTGGCCTGGTGGGCTGGCAGGATCTGTACCTTCATAAGCTGTGGCTAAGCCCTGTATTCTGACATGCTGTCAGAGTGGTAAGAGGCACTACTGGGGATGTTGTTTCTGGGTTGATGTTTAGTCTAAGCTTGAGCTTATCATCCAGGGTGAAGATGAGAGCTAAGGGACAAGGCATTTTCTGTGGGTAGATAGCAACAACACCCTGTAGCAGGAGCCATACCACAGTGCTGAGTTTCTCTTCCAGTCTGCAGACTGGGCAACCTCCTGCCACCATCACAGACACAAGGCCTTGGGCTTGCTCTCTTCCCATTTAAGAGCTCACTTGTGGCCTGAGATAATGCTGAGACTTCTCCAGCCCTCTCCCAGTGCTAAGAGCTCCTTTACAAAACATGCCAAGTGAAAGAAGACAAACCACTTTCCCATGACCGAGCTACAGTGCTGGAGCTGATAAAATATAATGCCATCCTTTCCTAGAGTTCAGTGAGAGGCTGTGGCCTGCACAGAGATCCTGAATCATGAGATTATCTGTGTCCTTTCTGTTCAACCTCAGGAGCTCTCCAGAGGGGAAAACAGCACACAGGTTAGTCAGTGGAAGAGAAGGTATCCCTAACCATGACACATTTGGGGTGAAAGGTACCCTGCTCTGCTGCAGCCAGATGTTTGCTTTGGTCACATGGTCCACTACTTTTGAGACAAAGTCCTTATTTCTCCTTGTTATTAAGTGACAGCTTCCTGCAAAGTGCAAAGGCTCCCTTTAAGACTCCAGCTGTTGGATCAGTATCTGCTCTGGTTTTGAGCTTAATTTTTATGACACAGAACCTCTGGCACATTCTGGTGTCAGGCTGTTGGAAGCTTGGAGATTTAGAGCAACATCCAGGGTAAGTAGAATTAAGTTTCAAGCTCCCTTGTAATACCAAAACTGGCCAGACAAAAACTTTCTAACACAGTTTTGAGTATTAGAAAGCAGCATTCTTTATTGCAGTGTGCTGGTCACTCAGAGAATCCTTCCTCTAACTGAGTGCCTTGAGGTTGGGCAAATGCTCAAAACTGTGAGTTTTTGTCGTATACACTGATGACATACTCATTGGCTATCCCTGCTTACTTGATGTATGTGTATTACTTTATTTTACATAGCTGCATCCCTTTTTGGAAGTCCTTATATGGTTCTTTGGGGTTTGTCTTCAATGTCCAGTGTCCTTTTGAGGTGCCTGTTCCTCAATCTCATTTTGAGTAAGTGCAATATCATTGCTTTGCATTATTTATGCTTTGTCAGCCTTGCAAAGCTAAGCTGGCATTTTGCTTTTTTTATCTACTCCTCAAAGACTACATTGTTTCCTTTATTTGGTAAGAGTAAAATTTTGTTCTGGTCTACCTTATAATTTGTGAAGTAGTACTCAGCCCAACATCACAATTCCATACTGAAAATAATGCCTATATTTTTTTTCTTTTACAAAGCCATTTTGTTAGTAGAAAAGTATTGCCTATGGGCAGCATTTTGTAGGGAGAAGAAGTTCCCAAACAAAATTAAAACCAATTGATATTTTTTGCTGCATCTCCCAATAACATTTTTCAACATCATAAACGCTCTTGCACCTTGGTGAGAAATGCCAATGCCGCAAACTCTGAAAACGCTTCCAGTTTTGACACTACCATTGCAATGGTGCTTTAAATCAGTGCCAGAACTGGTGGGTATTGTGTCCTCCATGCCACCCACCCTCAAACACGTGCCACAGTTAGTGGTAGTGAACCACATGAGGCTGGAAATAATTACAATAGGAAAAATAGGATCCAGTGAAGTTTTTGTTAAAGAGGAATTGGTCATAAGTTATTAGCAGCTTCCTCCATGTGTCTCCATCCAGAACTAGCAGTGACATGTCAGGCCCCTTGTCCTCTGCAGGCATGGATAAATCAGAGTTCAGTGCTCACTGCAGCATCTCCCCTTCAGTGCAGAGGTACTGAGCTGTGTGCTGGTGTAACTTAGCCTTGAATTAAATATACCTGAGGATATCATGCAAGCCAGCCTGCAAACCAGTCATGCCTTTCCTAGGGTTGCAAGGCATATCACAAGTGCAGAAAGCTGGTTTCCTTCTGTGTCCTCTCATCCACTTCTGCAAATGCTCCATGCCAGTCAGGGTCCTGCTTCCAGAGAGGTGTGCCCAGCTGGGTGAAGTGCTTTATCATTGCTGCACAGACACCATGAATATGCCACGCTGATGTAGCTCCTGCAATGCAGACCAGCCACAACAGCTGCCAGCTCTGCTCTTCCAGTGGTGTGCCACAGGTTGAGATACTGCACATGGTTTCTGGCTAACAGTGGTGTAGTTCCATTGTCTTTGTCTACATCTGCGAAGGTTGACACACAGCTTCTTGATAAATAGTACTTTGCCTTGAGGAGTTAATAATTTGTAACAGCATCCAAGCTATCGTTTGGGCATGTCTGCTTTTCTGTTTGGTTCCTTACACTGAGCTGCAGCATCTCACTTGGGAAGGACACTGAGTCTTGTCACAGCTGCTAGCTCAGCCCAGAGCTGCTCTGCTGCCCAGTGAGTGATGGAACTAAGGTATGTAGATGAGCTAGCTGTCTCATGCTCTGATTAATCAGACAGGACCAGAGCAGTGTTAACTGAGGGGAGAGGGAGGGGACCAGATTGACCTGGCCAAAGAAACCTCCTCTGCTACTTGAGTGCTGCTGTCTACTTACCAAGTTCCTCATTCAGGGCACTGAGGAGTTTTGTAGCGCTGCCAAGGTACCAGCTGACCACAAAGTCTGAGTGTGATCTCTGGCAGTAGCTTTCTAAAGCCATATGCCATCAGTAAAGGGCCTGCAGCTTTAGGCCAGTGTCTCTCCATCTGCCAGGGACTGCTGAGACAGCCAGAGGCTGGCAGCGAAGGCTGGCACATTAAAACTGTTGCAGGGGTGCGTGCAGTGTTCAGGATAAGTGATACCTGGTGGTCCCAAAGAGGACATGGCACAGAGCGCCTGTCTCCTCAGAAGCTCTCTGAGTTAATGCAAGGCCTGTGGTACTCTCACTGCCAGTGGCGGCAGTCCCGACGCTGTCAGGTCGGTCTCGTAGGAGAATCGCGCACCTAACTTTCACCATGCGTCTCCGGGCACAGATTCGCCACCTGCAGCGGCGATGGTGACGACCAATGGCGCACGCCGGCCCGGGCGGGCTGGCTCCCAAGCCCGGNGGTGGCGGTGCGGGCGTGGGGCCGAGACACGCGCGACGGGGCCGGCTCGGGCACCTGCCGCAGCCCGGGGCCTGCGGAGCCCGGCGGGGCTGGGGAGCGGGGGGGACGCCGCTCTGCCCGCCTTGCGCCGGGGGTGCCGCAGCTCCCTCCGGCCCCACCCCGCTTTGTGCGGAGCTGGGGCCGCCGCCCGCAGCCGCGGGGGCACCGACGGGCGGGGGATGCCGTGGCCGCCCGGTGCCGCGGGCCTTGGGCATCCCCCGGTGCGTGCGGCGGGAGCGGGGCGTTCCCGCTGGCCGCGGCCGGAGCAGCCTGCGCTGGTCGCGCCCTCGGCGGGCAAGATTCTCTCGCTCTCCAGTAGCGCCAGGGCTGTTCCTGCAGGGAGCTGCCGGTGGGATTTTCTGCGCGGGGTATGGCGGACCGGCAGCCGGGAGCCCTCCGACCCGGGGGTCTGCAGGCACCGGTGCGCGGAGCAACAGGGCTTCTTGCCCACCCGAGCCATCCTGCTGCCTGGGCGGGAAGGCTGCGCCTCCTGCCAGCCCTGCTGGCCGGTGCCCCCGGTGGCACTGTTTGGCCTCAGTATAACTTCGCTTATTATTTATCGGGAAGCCTCACCTATGGCTGTGTGTGTGATGAGTTAAATTTGGCCTTTTTGGCTGGAGTCGTGGAGAATTCGGGTGCTTGATGTCAGGGTAGGTCACATCTTGCACAGAGCATGATGACAGCTACATCAATGACTCTCTGGTACCGGGATCTCCTGCTGCCACTTCACCCTGAAGGGGGAACTGGCACCGTCAAGGGATCTTATTTTCAGGCAGCACAGCTTTGAAGACTGCTTCTTCCGTGGGTCTGGCTTTGATGCCCCAGCTCTGTCGAGGGCCAAGACAGGCTGTTGCAAAGGGATGTGTAACAGATAGCACTTTTCAAACCAATGGCTCGGTCAGGCCAGCTATGTGCAGTGTCTGAACACATTGTTCGCTTTGCAGGCAGTGGTGCCCTCCTTGCCATGCTCTGGAGCATCCTGTCTGTTCCTGATTCCCATGCCACCCTGCCCCAGTCCTTTTCACTTATACTTTCTAAGAAGACACTGTGCTGCAGCCCTTGTAAAGGGTATTTACCTGGGCAGGCTTAGCCTCTTCTGGCCCCTTGGGTGCTCAAGGGAAGTGATTTCTGTGGAGGATTCAGGGAACATTTGGGAGAAGGTTGACTGATGGTTGCCTTTAAGCTTCTCCACTGCAAGCTCCCCAGTGGGATAACAAAGGAGCAGCTTGTGTAGCCCTGCTGTTCCCTTTGTTCTTCCTCTGGCTGTGCCCTCTTTGGAGAGCTCTGCTCTCTCCTGGTTTGATAAGATATAGGGAGTGACTGATGGAGACACCAGAGAGTTCATGTTTTGGTTGTGAGCATTTCAGGAAACTCTAGAGCTTTGGGAGGCAGAATAGGGGAAAGCTGGTTGCATCTTAGAGATAAGGAAAAAGGAGGTGTTTTCATCTGTGCTGCTGTTGTTTGGTGAATTAGCATTATGACATCTATTATTATAGCTTCGATGAGAAGTATTTCAAATTAATTCAATCTGTTACTCTGTAGCAACAAATCAAAACCTGTTACCTCAGTAGAGTTGACATACACAGGAAACGTGAAACCCAGATACTGGTGATGTTTGGACAAAGACCGACAACTCTGCTGCCTGCACCCCAACTCTGCCCTAAGCTCCTCCTGGCCCCTTTTCCTCTGAGGCAAAGCACCTAAGCATGAGTGTGCCTGTTTTGCAGGTCCGGGGGTGAGGGACTGTCCCCTGTGTGGCAGCTGCCCCTGCCTGACCAACAGGGATCACCTCCATCCCATTGATCCAGCTGGCTTCTGGCTGTGTCTGTGCAGCAGGTGGATTTCCTGGTAGCAGGTCAGGGTATCTCCAGATGTTCTAGGTTTCTTATTCTCCTTTTCTGCCTGCGTAATTTCTGCCTGTCTTTCAGGTATGCTGGTTTATCCACCCTGAGAAAATTTCTCACTCTGCAAATGCCAGTAATGGATAATATTTTCATCTTTCTGTGTCTGCTACATTTGTTAGTAGCTGGATTATGAGTGGATTTTCAGTTGCCTGAGTCTGAGATTTCTGTGAGTCACTTTCTAGGGGGGCTGGCACCTGGCAGGCTGCTGTCTCTGGAACAGTTTATGGTTCCTCTGCAAGGGACAGCTCTCTCTTGCCTGTAGGCTGTCTGGACTTCCAGATGCCTAAATGTAGTGTGAGCTGTGTTTTGGGGGTGAATAGCTGAGTACAGACTGGGTCCCTGTGCTGTAAGCTTCAGGTGCCCAGGCACTCACTGTTACAGAGGCTTAGGGAGAGAACTGAAAGCTTTGGCATATCCCAGAAAAAAAGGTGATGCTTTGAGTGAGAGGTGGTTGCCTTGGGGCAGGCTAAGCTATATTTTATGCATAACCTTGCAGGCTCCTCATAAATTTTGGTCAGTTTGCTGCCTCTTACTTTTTTGTATTCCGTGATCCACAGTGGCTGCATAGCATGAAGTCTTTATGTCACCTTCTTAGGTCCCGATTTCCCTGGCAGGGATTTTGAAGGGAAAACTGTTGGGGAGTGGGCTGTGACAGAGACTCTGTAAAGAAACAGTGTGGAGGGAAACTGTCCCAGATCGTTTCCCCACCATCCACTCTTGGCTAGTTCAAGGGGACTCACCAGGTCCTTGATGGCCACACCCTGTTCTCCACTCTCATAGGAAAGTTTGTTTGAAGTGTTTGCTTCAACAAAAAAGCCCCACAAAGCCCCAGCACCTTATCTGAGTATTCCCGACTTCCAGTTATAAACACCAGCGATCTTACAGCTGGCCAGTCTGGGCTGTCTGGGTGGCTGCTGGACCTTGCTGCTGAACTGCTGCTCAGAGCCAAGGGCTCCTCTGGGGAGGCTGGACAGCAGCTGTGTCTGGCCACCTCCTGATGCACAGCGGGAGCACAGACGGCCTGGTCTCTTGCTCCTGTGGCAGGAAGGCACAGGAGCGATGCGAGGTGCGGTGTTCCACAAGCAGTCATTCCGCGGCTCCCGTCTGTGCGCGTTTTTGGGCTGCTCCGGCTGCGGAGCTGACTGAGGCAAGCAGCCTGCGGCACTCCGCAATTACTCTGACGCGCCTCCTGCCTCTCCCCAGGAGAAACAGGAAAGGCCTTTACATCATCCAGGAGGCTGTACTGGCTCAGAGATTTTGATACTCACAGGGTTATACTGGCTTGTAAGTAGAAGCTAGACCGGCCTAGTATTTCCAGGGATTTCCCCTCTGTCGTATTACAGGCTTGCCAGCAACTCCCCATTTTGAAAATACACCCTGCAGGGCTCTATTAGTGTAATGCTGATGCTTACTATTTCTAAAGCACTTTGAAATTCACAAATAGGACTTTCTGACCCTCAGCCAAGCACAACCCTTTCTAAAGCTTGGAGACATGCTGCTGCCAAGAGTAGGACCAATGACAGTGTGCAGCTCCAATCCCTGTTCTCTCTTCCCTTGTTGACCTGTTCCCTGCTCTGCTTTACACAGTTTCAAATTTTCCAGAGCAGTGCCCAGAGTTTGGCGCCTCTCTCCCTCTTTCTTCTGAGCATCCTTCAGGGCTCCAGTTTGTTGAAGAGTTTCCTTCCAGTCTGGTGAATCGCTTGCTCTTTACCTCTGTACCAAGAAACATGGACCTACCAGCAGAGAGGAGCTTGCAGCTCATGACTCTGCACTGCCTCTCTCCCTCTGTGGGACAAAGTCATCTAGGAAAATGATAGGGAAGACAAAGCAGAAGAAAATCCCAGCAGTTGTGGTATTTTTATGGCTGAGATTAAGACAAAGTTCATGAAAGCTGATAAGATAGCTTCCAGGAAAGCAGCAGAGGCCAAACTCCATCTTGTTCTTCCTCCTGCAGTTCTGGGAGCTGTGCTTAAACAGGAGAGGAGGCAATGCTGGGGGAGAGCTCCTCCCAGAAAAAGGTGACTGGGCAAGGCTGTCCATGTCAGGGTTGCATTAATACAGGAAATATGAGCCTCGTGGCTTGAGCTTGTACATAAAGTTGACAAGGGACAGTCAGAAAAAAAGGTGCAGGGAGGGGCCAAGGCAAATACTGGGCTTACTCACAAGAGACAAAATTAATCAGTCCTTGCTCTACAAATACCATGATTTAAACTTGCCTTGCAGAGCACATGTGAGAAGGGCTGAAATCTTCCTTGAGAGAGTCTGTAATCTCTGTATCCCATTCCAGGTTTTCTGGGAATCAATGATAGGGTGCATGAGAAGTGCTTGGTGGGCAAGTGCCTTTTCCTGGTACGTGGCTCTCTCTGTGGGCTGGGATATGGACTGATACAGCAGGCAAACGAGAGCATGTGCAAGCACAGGTCTGGGAGCAGCAGATCTCCCCCATGCTGTCTGTCCTACTCCAGCCTCACCTGGGTCTTACTCAGCCAGGGAGTGTTAGCATTTAGGACGTTTGCCAGCCTGCCAAAACGACCCCTGAAGGACTGCCCCTGAGTGCCCCCCAGTGTCACTGCCACACCACTGATCTGTGCTGAATCCTGTAGCACCACAGCTACCCTGTCAGATACCCGTGCAGTTTTGCTTTCTGGGCTGCAGCAAATTCAACTCTGCTAGTGTTGTTCAGCTCTCGGCCACCTTTCACATGGTTACATTGAGGTTATTTCAAACCAGTTATTTAAACCAGTGTTTCACAGTGTTTTCCCTAAGCAAGAATACACAAATATTGAAAAATATAAACCATATTGTCTTAGAAAAGCATAGCTACCATTTTGCCTGAACTGCTGGCACAGTTGCAGTGCTCGCTTTTAGGAAGCCTAACTCTGACTTTTTTAGGACCACCACCTGTAACGTGAATGATGCCAGGAAGGACCAATCTTCCTTGTCACCCTTGGCTTCAATTCTATCTGCTCTGCAAAAGGAGCCTGTGCTGGCAACAAAGTTGCAGGGTAATAGGCACAGAGAATCCAGACAGCTCATTAATTGCAAGGGACAGGTTGAAGAAGTCAAAGATTGTCTTGCTAACATCTACTTAAATGTAATTAGTTCACATTATTTTTCTCTGCCATTTTCTCTAATTTAATTTGAATACCAAAACACATACATAGAGGAACAAAAACAAAATCAGAATAGCATTGCTTCAAGTTCCTGCTCTTGTAATGTTCAGCTTCTTCTACATACAGAAGCTCTTTTCCTTGCAGTCAGGGAGGATCAGAGTCTGTCTTCTGACCCCTCCTGCCTGTGGTCATGGCTGTTTCACTTTGAATTTGCAAAAGGTCTTTATGTCAGTAATTGATGCTCGAGTCTTAATTGAAAAGATTGATTTTGCTAATGATAGCCTGGCATCTGACACGTTCGAAGAAATCAATTGGTATTTGGTGTCTCACAGTTTTAAAAATCGTGGCATTTATTTAAAGGGTTAATAGTGGTTGAAGGGTTTGACTTTACAGCCCCTTGCATCTACTTGAGGCTCATGCTCCTGCTACATATTAATCTTCTGTGCAGTAGTTCTGGGTGTGATGCATTCTGCCAGGCAACACAAGTCTTGGAGCAGAAAAACCCAACCCCTCTATGAGATTTTCTAGGTAAAAGCTCAAGTGGAAAGTTGACACTTTGGTCTTTCTTGGTCTCAAGGCTGTATTCTGGTGAACTCTTGGTTTCTGTGGAATTGAAAAGATCAAAAATTGCTTCTGTCTTTATAGATAATGGATTCCTCAGTTAGGCTGACAAACCACAATGAGAGCTGGTAGCTGGAAGCAGAAGTTACTACTTGGCAAAATAATAAGGCAGTTGTGTTTTTAGCAGCAAAGAGGAGGGATCATGGGAAGAGCTTCCCAGGATGATACATAGCTAGAAACTTGAACAGGATGATCACCTAAATAATGTCAGTGCAGACAGCAGTGTTCTCTGGAAGTAGGTGACATCTCTCAGTCTGGCATTAGCCAAACAGCAGCTACCTGGCCTCCTGCAGAAATTCCTATTCTCCAGCTTGTCACCCCTAGAGCATCTCATCTTACAGAGGGGACCACACATGTCTCTCTCCAAGCTCTCAGCATGTCCTGCTGGGCTTTGCCCTAAGGGTCCCATGGTGGTATTCTTGCTCCCTAACACAACAGCTCACTTTCTCTCCTGAGTTATGTTTTATGGTCACTGGACGGATGACAATTTGAAGGCAGGAGTCCTCTGAGCCAGTTTGAGCATTGACTGCAAGTGGAAAAGGACTTCATTGGCTGTGTTGCCTTGAGATCTGGAGAGGGTGGGGTAGGTGACATCCTCATGGAGGCACAGCACTGTGCAGGACCAGTACCTCCTTTTGTGATTGGTGTGTAATGACTCACTGAGTTCACACTTATCCAGACAGGGGCTTAGCAGGATGGTTTTCTTGCCTTTAGTACCTCCACCTTCGGAGATTTTCAGAATCCATGTCAACAAGGCTGTGAAAAACCTGGCTTGAGTTAAAGGCTGACCCTATTTTGACTGGAAGTTTGTGCTGTGGACCATCTCAGGTCCCTCCCAGCCTAAACTTGCCTTGATTTGGTCATGATACTAGAAGCAAAAACCTGGTAATGATATTAGGAGTGAAAGTTTCCATAAATGAAAGCAAGGAAACCCACAGCAAAAATCTACCTAGAAAGTCTGCCTTGGTCCTTGTGTTCCGTGTTTCTTTCCCAATGTTCATGATGCATGTTGAACTTGGATAAGTGGTTAAGAATTCCTAACTTTCTCTGCAGTACACATATCTCCTTTATAGACTGATCCACTGAATTAAGAAAAAATATCAGAGGATATCCTTGAATATATTTTGGTCATCCTTGAGGTTTCAAAAAAAAAAAAGAAACCATTTCACTAAAGCTTATCTTGCTCTTAGGTTGGGTAATCTCTTTGGTTTGAGACCTTTGATTTGGTGTCCAATTGTTTGTGTGCTGTTACTAGAACAGGGCTTCTTAAACCTGATTGAGAAAATGCATTTAATGTGTGAAGAGTGAACTGAAGCAACGCTTACTCTACCTTCTCTTTCTTTCAATTTCGAGAAACCGGTCATTATTTTATGTATGGTTTTGTATATTTCAGAAGAGTTTTACAATGCCTTACCTATACTTCCTTCCCTGACATGACTTGCAACATGAACTTGTCTGTGACTTCATGACAGCTTATTTTACATATATTAAAAAAATAGCAGCATTTGTACTCTTATTTCTGTCTGTCTTGCAGTCAAGCTCAGTTGTGGGGGTTTGTAAGATTAAAGGTACAGACACCATACATGGCACTAGAAGTGTTTCACACACCTTTCATTGTTGTGGGGTTCTGCTTCCACTGGTGCCACTGGCCACAGCCAGTACAGGCAGATGACCACACAGTGGTCTTAGTCTATTAGTCTGGAAATCTGCAAGTGTCTTGCAGAAAAGCAAGACTTCCCCAGGAAATCCAGATTTTTATTTTGAGCTGTTTCTAAACTAACCTTTTTTCAACTTTCATATCTACCTGTGTCATTTCCTGCTGTCCTTCCAACGCCTGGAGTTCCCTGGCATGACAGTGTCATGCAGGGCAGTGGCAGCACTCACCTGCAGCCCCCGAGCCTGCTCAGGGAGCCCTCTGTGGCACTCTTCCCACTTGCTGTCATCTCTGGCTTACCTAGGAGCACAGTGCTGACTCTCCACTCTGACCAGTCTTCACAAGTTTCCTGGAGCCTGAAGGCTCTCTGGTACTGGAAAGTCCTAGATACAAATGCAATTTCATGAAAA
This sequence comes from Dicaeum eximium, assembly GCA_013396995.1. Classification (NCBI taxonomy): domain Eukaryota; kingdom Metazoa; phylum Chordata; class Aves; order Passeriformes; family Dicaeidae; genus Dicaeum; species Dicaeum eximium. The sequence continues at coordinate 48,768 of VWZP01003551.1, read as the reverse complement.
CATATAAGATCAATCAATCCACAGAAAACTGCATATTCAGATAGCTGCAGCGACGCCCAGTGTGTCCTACCCAGTGCTTTATTTCTCACTCTTCTTCACACAGACAGTCTTTGTTTTTGCTGCCTAAGGCATGGAAATAGCATCCCAAGCTGCCTGGCCTGCATTGTGTCAGGAATTCAGAATTCTGCTTTAATTCATGGCCAGATTTTAAGGGCTGTGCTACCTTTTCTTTTTTTTTTTTTTTTTTTTTTAAATTTTTTAATGTTGTTGCGTTTTTTGNTTTTTTAAGTTTTTCTTTTCATCCTTCCTACTGCACTGATGTAAACAAACAACCAAAACTGTCTGGATACATCTATAGTGCAACTGAGTCTTCATGCCTAATGCAAAACTAGCTTTCTGCAGCTTATTGAGGACCTGGTAGTGCAGAAGGGAATGCAGAGAAGAACAACTGTTTAGCTTGGAAAAGGTATGATGGGATGGAGAGTCCAGATAGGGAGTGATTGTTCCTCTGTTTATCATTGCCCAGGAACTACAGGATACAGATAAACTGTGGAACGCATTGACACAGGATGTTGGGGATGTGGCTCAAGAAAAGCCATTAGATGAATCTGCAGNCACAGCAAAAATCTACCTAGAAAGTCTGCCTTGGTCCTTGTGTTCCGTGTTTCTTTCCCAATGTTCATGATGCATGTTGAACTTGGATAAGTGGTTAAGAATTCCTAACTTTCTCTGCAGTACACATATCTCCTTTATAGACTGATCCACTGAATTAAGAAAAAATATCAGAGGATATCCTTGAATATATTTTGGTCATCCTTGAGGTTTCAAAAAAAAAAAAGAAACCATTTCACTAAAGCTTATCTTGCTCTTAGGTTGGGTAATCTCTTTGGTTTGAGACCTTTGATTTGGTGTCCAATTGTTTGTGTGCTGTTACTAGAACAGGGCTTCTTAAACCTGATTGAGAAAATGCATTTAATGTGTGAAGAGTGAACTGAAGCAACGCTTACTCTACCTTCTCTTTCTTTCAATTTCGAGAAACCGGTCATTATTTTATGTATGGTTTTGTATATTTCAGAAGAGTTTTACAATGCCTTACCTATACTTCCTTCCCTGACATGACTTGCAACATGAACTTGTCTGTGACTTCATGACAGCTTATTTTACATATATTAAAAAAATAGCAGCATTTGTACTCTTATTTCTGTCTGTCTTGCAGTCAAGCTCAGTTGTGGGGGTTTGTAAGATTAAAGGTACAGACACCATACATGGCACTAGAAGTGTTTCACACACCTTTCATTGTTGTGGGGTTCTGCTTCCACTGGTGCCACTGGCCACAGCCAGTACAGGCAGATGACCACACAGTGGTCTTAGTCTATTAGTCTGGAAATCTGCAAGTGTCTTGCAGAAAAGCAAGACTTCCCCAGGAAATCCAGATTTTTATTTTGAGCTGTTTCTAAACTAACCTTTTTTCAACTTTCATATCTACCTGTGTCATTTCCTGCTGTCCTTCCAACGCCTGGAGTTCCCTGGCATGACAGTGTCATGCAGGGCAGTGGCAGCACTCACCTGCAGCCCCCGAGCCTGCTCAGGGAGCCCTCTGTGGCACTCTTCCCACTTGCTGTCATCTCTGGCTTACCTAGGAGCACAGTGCTGACTCTCCACTCTGACCAGTCTTCACAAGTTTCCTGGAGCCTGAAGGCTCTCTGGTACTGGAAAGTCCTAGATACAAATGCAATTTCATGAAAACATATAAGATCAATCAATCCACAGAAAACTGCATATTCAGATAGCTGCAGCGACGCCCAGTGTGTCCTACCCAGTGCTTTATTTCTCACTCTTCTTCACACAGACAGTCTTTGTTTTTGCTGCCTAAGGCATGGAAATAGCATCCCAAGCTGCCTGGCCTGCATTGTGTCAGGAATTCAGAATTCTGCTTTAATTCATGGCCAGATTTTAAGGGCTGTGCTACCTTTTCTTTTTTTTTTTTTTTTTTTTTTTTTTT
>VWZP01003551.1:27814-46746 GCA_013396995.1 Dicaeum eximium | reverse complement strand
TTTTTTAAGTTTTTCTTTTCATCCTTCCTACTGCACTGATGTAAACAAACAACCAAAACTGTCTGGATACATCTATAGTGCAACTGAGTCTTCATGCCTAATGCAAAACTAGCTTTCTGCAGCTTATTGAGGACCTGGTAGTGCAGAAGGGAATGCAGAGAAGAACAACTGTTTAGCTTGGAAAAGGTATGATGGGATGGAGAGTCCAGATAGGGAGTGATTGTTCCTCTGTTTATCATTGCCCAGGAACTACAGGATACAGATAAACTGTGGAACGCATTGACACAGGATGTTGGGGATGTGGCTCAAGAAAAGCCATTAGATGAATCTGCAGGCAGAAAATCCATTAGGGCTGGCTAAACAGACAGATAAGCCTTTGGCTCAAAAAGTCAGTGAGGCACAGATGCCCACAGCTGACTCAAAGGCATAGAAAAGATCAGTGTGTCGGCGTGAATATCAGCTATGCTGGAGAAATAGGCTGGCATGGAAAGTGGCAGTGGTAGAAGGAGATAGAGCCTGTAGCAGGGAGGTCTGCTGGGATGTGGAGGCACTTCCAGGGGTGCTCCCTGGCTGGAAGAGTTGAAGGGAAGGCTGGTGTGGTGGGACAAAGCTGGAAGATGATCAAAACTCATACTGGTGGAGATATGTGAAGAGGCTGGCAGGAATGAAGTATCCAGTAATTAAACTACTACTGTGTGAGAGGAGAGGCTGATCTTCATTGCTGGGAGGTGTGAAGGTGGAGAGGTATGAAGAATGAGAGCGGTCACAGAGGAGGGCAGTGGTGCTGAATCAAATCATCAGAGATGGAGGAAGATCTAAAAGCTGTATAAGGGTGCAGTACTTGGAGGAGAGGAGGTAAAGAAAATAGTCTATATGAAGACAGGAAAGGCTGAGGGTGAAACAGAGAGGGATGTCTGTGCTCAGTGACTCACCTCTCTGCTAACTATAACATCTATAGTTCAAGCAAAGTAGATCTGTAGAGGGAAAGAGGTGATGCCAGGACTTTTTATATCCATGGGCACTTTGGATGTTTTAATTTGAATCAGCTGGTTCCATAGCAGATGGAGAATACTGGGTCCCGATCCTGGAATGATTTTAATTTCAGCTGGAGGGAATCCTGTCTGCATATTCCAAGATGGCTTTGCAATGCAAACTGGAGTGCAGTGAGTGGCAGCAATAAAGAGATTGGCTCCAAACCCATGCTCCAAGTCTGAACCAAACAATGCTTTTTGTACTTGTGCTGATGGAATAATTTCAGAGTGATGGCAGTGGTTTCCAGAAACTGTATATTTGCCAAGCTCAGCAGGTGAATGAATTGGCACAGAATCCCATTTCCCTGTGAAAGCATGGTTAGTCTTCCCACTTAGTCAACATCAATCAAAGCCAGACTAAAAACCAAAACGCAAAACTCAACCTGCTACCGCTACTCTAAATGATGAATTTTAAAATTTATGATGTATAGGGTATCATAGTCACAGTGGGGTGACATCAAACTGGAGACTTGTCCCTAGTGGGCTTTCACAGGGCTCCTTGGCCTTGTGCTCTTCAGCATCTTTGTTAACAGCTTGGGGGCAGGACTGAAAGGAATACTACACAAGTTCACCAATGACACTAAATTGGCAGGAACTCTAATTGTCGACTCCCTTGATGACAGGGAGGCCCTGTGGAGAACCTCTGAGGGCTGGGCAGCCACCAACAGTATGAAGTTTAACAAGGGGAAGTGCTGGATTCTGCACTTGGGGCGGGGAAACCCTGGATGGGTGGACAGACTGGGNCTCTGAGCTGGGGCAGCCTCACCTCAAGTGCTGGGGGTAGTTCTGGGTGCCACAATGGAAAAAGACATGGAGCTGTTGGAGACCATCCATAGGAGGACAATGAAGATGGTGAAGGGCCTTGAGGGGAGCCCATATGAGGAGCAGCTGAGGTCACTTGGTCTGTTCAGCCTAAAGGAGACTGAGGGGAGACCTCATTGCAGTCTAGAACTTTGTGAGCCGAAGAGGAGGGGCAGATGCTGACATCTAGACTCTTGTGACCAGTGACAGGACTTGAGGAAAAGGCCTGAAATGATTTGGGGAAGGTTTAGGTTGGATATCAGGAGAAGGTTCTTCACCCTGAGGGTGGCTGGGACAGCTCCCAAGGGAAGCGGTCACAGCCTGACAGAGTGTTTGGACAATGCTCTCACATGGAGTGACTCTTGGGGATATCCTGTGCAGGGACAGGAGTTGTGTTTCAATGATCTGGATGGGTCCCTTCCAACTCAGCATATTCTGTGATTCAATGATGATGTGGCGTTAGAAAGCATTGGCTGTTGTGCCTGTGACACCTGCCTTTGCCACTCTCTTGCTGGCTTGTCATGCTTCAGATAAGTGGCACCTGCTGTTAAAGAGCTCAAAAATGTGTTAGGAGTTTTCTCGAGAACAGAGAGATGTCAATTCTGACTTAATCAGCCACTCAAAGAGAAAAGCCTCAACTGGAATCATAATTCCACAGGCAGTGCATGGGTGTGGGAGAGGTTCCCACACTTCTCTTTTGTGTGGGCCCCTCACTGTTTTTTGCAGATTGTGCTGTAAGGGAGGTGGAAGAACTCTGAAGCTGTGGGTTTCAGAGAATACCTCTGATGCTGCCTGCTGCCTTTCAAGGAACAAAGTCCTGCTTTCACTGCCCCAGAAGGACAGGAGACCTCCCCTGTTAGAGGACCATTTCTGTCTAATTCTGGCTCATGACTGGGAAACTCTCAGCTGGTTATTCTCTGGTCTGTGGTAGTACCTGTGTCCTTTGCTGCCAAACCCATTTGCTAACAGAAGGACACAACTTCTGAGAGGGCAGTTACAGAGCCAGACTCTTTGGCATTGACAGTGTAATAAGGAGACCAAGAATGCAAGCTGGAGGGAAGTAGGTCAGACATTAGAGAAAACTGCATCCCCGGAGGCCTGTGGGACCAGGCAGGTAGAGGCCATCATCCTTAGGGATTTTGAAGGCTCCACATCTGTCCTGATTTAGAGCTATGGGTAGGTTGACTGTGAGGCTTAACTGGAGACCACAGAGGTGGGGTCTCCTACACTGTGCCTTTGCATATGTGGTTGTGCTTTCCTTCCCAGACAAGTAGGAGCCTGGTTAGTGCCTCCCCAGCTCTTCAGCAGTTTTCATTTCCCCAGGCAGTTTCAGAGATGAGATACAGACTTGGTGTCACTGGCCAGGATCTCATCCCATTCAAGCCTGTGTACAGAGCTCCAGCCCTGGGGGAGGGCAGTGGCATGACATCACATTTCTTGTAGAGGCTGCGTATCGAGACATTCAAGTGAAGTGTGTAACTCCAAACCTTGACAGAACTCATGAGAAACGTACTTCATGTATTTCCATTGCCTCACCATCCTGCTGGGCACTTCAGGTTTTCTCATGTATTTGTGTTCTGGTGGCAGCCACAACTGCTCAGGTAGGCAGAAGAGTTTGAGATTAAATATGGCCAGCCCAGTGGATCCCATTTGGACTTCTGTGGGCAAGTAACCAAGATCTTGGGATTCCCTGGAGGTGAACAATCTTGAACCCTTGAACCAGTGATGCTGAAGGAAAGCCTTTGCTGCAAGGAAAGCCTTCTCTACAGTAGCATTTAGAAGAGACATCCACTCTGCCAGATGTCTGCAGGCACGGTTAGACCTCACAATAAAGGCAGGTTGGGACCAAGTGTCCTTGTCTTCCCAAAGAGCATGGCAGGCTACTGAGACCCAGCTGCATCTTTTTGATAGGGAGCTGAACTTTGGTTTCTGAAACCCAGAAGTCATCTTGGCCTTGAATAGCAGTAAACTTCTTTCAGTGGAACAGGAGAGTGAAAACATGTTGTTTTAGTTTCAGGAGAAACTGCTCAGCTTGCAGAGTGTCTCATAATGAGTTTTTCAAGGTTGCCTTTCTGACAAGAAACGTGGCCATGTCCCTGAAAAGTTCATAACTTCCTTTTTAAGCTGAGTTTTTGCAGGTGTGGGGGGGGCAGAAGAGGCTTCCAGTTTTTATTGTTCTTTGAACCAGGATTGTTTTATTTGCTTTTATTTTGTAACAGAGCAGGATCTTGCCAGCATATAAAAGGTCTCTAAGGTGGAATTTGCCCTCTTGTTGAATTCAGAAGCACATTAGTACTCACAAGGAAGTTGATAAGTAATAATATTTTCTTTGCTGCCCAGGTAACCAGCAAAGTGAAAGAGGGTATTGTCTCTGGAGAATGCAGGCTAGTTAGCTTTATCTTTCTGTACACAGGCTATCTTGGAAAGCTAGAGGTGAATCAGAGGAAGGTGGGGCTTAGCCTCCAGAGAGGCTGGCATTGCGTCCTCTGCTTCGTCCTCTGCTTCGGTAATACTGCCTCCTGCCCTTCCTGAGAGCTCTGGTAAGCCTAAAGAAACTGAGCTGAGGTTTCGGGTTGTTTTGGGTTTTGCTAGTCTTCACACTCCCCTGATCCACTGTGGTATCTTGTAAAGGCCATGTTTACTGAAGGCATTTATGTCCTGAACTCACCATGTTTCTTTCTGTCAGGGCTTGCAGAGTAGTACGGCACCACATGAGGCAGAAAAGGGAGTGGTGAAGGGGCAGGTTGAACTGCCAAAAAGAGGTGTTACCAGTGAGTGTGGAATCATCCCTGGAGTATTCCCCTGTGCCTCCTGGGATGCAGGCCGTGCGCTTCAGCTTGATTTCTAGCTGACGTTGGCTTAAAAATATTAATGAAGAAACTTCTCCTTAAACCAGGGGTGATCCGTGATGTTTTACCCCCTGTGCCTGAGTGAGCAGTGTGAACCTTCAAGAAGCAGAGCTCCAGGTGCTGTTGGCAGCAGAGTAAGAGTGATGGTGCCTCAGGCTCCCTTGCTCCAGGGTGAACCACTTTGGTTGCTTACAGGAAAAATGGTGCTTGTCAGGCAGGGAAGTCCAAGGTCTGGCAGCAGACCCTCCATGGGCACTTCCCAGCTCCTGGGCTTTCCAAGGAAGCTGAAGGCTCCAGACTGCTTTATGCCTATAACGAAGGTAAAACCAGCCCTCCATGAAATTTAATAAAGATAAAAGTCAACTTCTGCCCCTGATGTGCAGCCTCTCTCTGCACTCTTGTGAAGGTGGTGAGGGTCCTGGAGGGCAGCAAGTTTGACCAGAGTCATCCCAGAGTCATTTGGGTAACTCTGCAGGGCAACTTCACCCTGTGAGTCTTCTCCACAAGACTCCAAATAGGCACATTTCCCAAGGAGTCCAGTGGGATTTCCATCCTCATCGGTCTTTCAAACTCAGCTGGACAGTCTAAGTAACCTGACCTGCCTTTGTAGTGAACTTTGCTGTGGGCTGAGGACAGGACTGATTCAGGACCTCCAGAAGTGCCTTCTGGCCTGACATTTTCATGTGGTTCTGTGTGCTTTACTGTTGAATTTCTCTTTGCTTCTCTCACTTGTCCCAGGGAGGCTCAAGTACACATTTGGTGTCAAGATTGGAAGTGGCCACAGCAATAAAATAAAGAACATGTGACAATTCAGCCAGTACTTCATGTGCCCTTCAAAATTTTCTGGGGGGTTCTGCCCAAAATATAGTCTTGAATTCCTGACCAGATCAGGTGACAGGAGAACTTGAGCCTCTTCAGAGCTGCCTGTGCTGTGGTCTCTGCCAGTTTTTCTCTGCTGTCTTTGCTGCTCCTCACCATTGTTGCTGACCGTGCTAGGATGAGTTAAAAATAACCTGGCTGAGCTATTTTTATGAGGCACATGTGCTCCCTTGTCCATGTCCCTGCTTTGCCAGCATGGCAGAAGAGCACAGAAGAGAAGTACCGGGCAGTGGGGATGTGGCAATAACATCACTCAGTGTCACCATGAGGGCCATGGATGCCATTTGGCCTTGCTGCCTGCCTTGGGGGGTGCACTGTGGTTTAAACCTGTGACTGAACACAAGTGCAGCTGGAAAACTCATCAAGGCAGACCACAGGATTTTTGCTGTCTCACCCTTGTCTTGTGAAGAGTGGTCTCATTTCAGTCACTCCTGGCAGCCCTTGCCTGCTTCTGGACATATGTGCTTAAAATTATTTTGAGGTTCACAACACTTTGTGTATCTTCAAAAGTAAAAATAATTGCACAATGTGCATTTTACCAAGCTTGGCACCTTGGGCACAAATTTGGCCCTAGCTGAGCAGCCTTGGGTTGCATCATCAGAAAGATTTATTGGGACAAACAGTGTGGTACCAGCTGGTGATGTTTGTAGGGTTCTTGGCTGCAGTGGGTTTCTGGTGTCTTTCTATTCAGTACAGGCTGAGTCTCTATGCAATGGTTGCCTTCCCTGGCCATGATGGCCTTCGGTTTTAATGTTTATATTTTTCAGATTCTGTTCTACTTTGGTGTGTAAGTCTTGTTTTCATATTAAGAAATAGTAAGCTATCTTCACAAAATAAGTAGACAAAACAATTCCTTCTCTAGCTGGGGACCCAAGGACAGCCAATCCAGATCTCAGGCTCAAGAGCATAAACAACAGGAAACTGAAGAGAGAAAACAAGATAGGACTTCATGGGCTAAAGCTGTAATTAGACAATTACCTCTGATATACTAATAGACCAAAACTTATAAAAGTGTGAGACCCCGTAACCAGTTGTCCATTTTGTAGCCATTTTAAGATCATCTAAGGTACAGCCCTGGCTAAGCTCTTGTGCTGCCCAAAGTAGATCTGTTAAAGCCTCCTAAAAAATGCNCAGGCTCAAGAGCATAAACAACAGGAAACTGAAGAGAGAAAACAAGATAGGACTTCATGGGCTAAAGCTGTAATTAGACAATTACCTCTGATATACTAATAGACCAAAACTTATAAAAGTGTGAGACCCCGTAACCAGTTGTCCATTTTGTAGCCATTTTAAGATCATCTAAGGTACAGCCCTGGCTAAGCTCTTGTGCTGCCCAAAGTAGATCTGTTAAAGCCTCCTAAAAAATGCCTGCTTTATTCTTTAGCTCCTTCTAGTCTCTGTTCTAGGTCAACCTTCACAAGACATCAGCCTAAGCCAACAACTGGGGGATGCAAAAGTACTGAAATGCCCTTCTGCTTGTGGTCTGAGCAGGAAATGCCTGTGCCAGTGGAGGAGCCCCTGTCTCACATCTCCTCAGGCTGTGTCTCCCCTCTGTGTCAGCTTTGACCTAGTGCCAGCACGGGGAAAGGGCTGACATGTCTCCTTGCATGAGACCTCACATCCTGCCCCAGCCAGTGTGCACCAAAAACAAGGGGCTGCTCTGCACTCTCAGAGGAATTCCTGTTGTGTGATGTGGATGATAAAATCCACTCCTGTGGATGAGAAAATCAACTCATTTTAGTTTTGAGTGACTCCTTCACTTTCCTACTTCATGTCCTTGCTACTTGTGCAATGTTTATTCTAGAGCTGTTTGTTTTCCACAACCAGCTTACCAGGGAACCATATTTAAGTATCTGTGCCGTGCTGAAGAGCTGCAAATATTTTGGAGTGTTATTTAGAGCTGGGTTTTCTGATGAAAGACAACATCTATGGAATATGTTGTTCTTAGAGATCTTGCTTGCTGCTGGGATTTTGTCCCCCACCCCTTCTGTGGCTCCTGATCCATCTGCACTGGTGGCATGCCCTTCCTCAGGCAGCCTGCATGGTGTGCTGCTGCCTGTGGTGATAGAAGCAGTTCCCACAAATCCTGGTGGGCTGCCCAGGAGAAGGGACTTTGTGCTTCTGCAGAGGAGCAATGCTCAAACCAGCGTTGGTGATGGACATGGACAAAACCCCTCTTTCCTGTTACGCTTCTGAAAATACAAATGGGAGCGTCTGGCTGACGCTCGGTTTGGTGAAGGCTCTTTGCCCATGCTTCATTATGAGGCTGGTTTGAAGTGCAGTAGAAGGATGTGGTGTGTGCGCTGTGTGTCCGGTGAGGCCACCCTGTCCCTCCTGGCAAGAGCCGGCTGCAGGCTGTGAGCTGCTTTTGGGAAGAGGCACGTGTCTGTTTCTGAAAGCCGACTGAAACCTTAGTCTGAGCTCCCTTAATCTGAGCCCCGGAACGGTGGGTGTGGATCCTCATGGAACAAAAGACAAAGAAAGGCAATTGATAAAATCGAGGCCCATCGCAGGATGGCTGATTTAAAAGGCTGGTTCCCAGCTGGCCGATTTAAAAGCTTCCAGCTTTGGTCGCAGATAGGGTTGTTTTTCCAAGGATATGCCTCTGAGCAGCTGTAAAAAGGTCCTGCTGCCTGATGGAAAGGCGTGCTGAAAGGTTTTTATTTGCTACTGTGGATTGATTGGAGTACAGATGCTCTGGAAGACGTGCTGCATTATTCATGTGGTAGATACCGTTGCTAAAAGCTAATGTGCAGCCTGGAGGCTGTGAGGAGTGGTACGGTCCTTTGTGTGGTTTTGTTGATTCACTAGAGAGCCTGGACTGCTCTTGAGCTTTTTTTCTGAATACTGAGATTGATAAAGCAAATCGAGGAATGTGAGATCACTTAGTTAATGGCTCTCCACCTCCTTTCTTGTTTACAAAAACTATTCGCAGCTTTCTCTCCTTTTTCTTTTTCCTTTTTTTTTTTTTTGAATGCATTATTCATACAAAACTGCTTGCTAGGCTGACCCTGTTTGCAAGACTTCATCAGTAACTCAGTTTTCTTGGGCACCAGCTTAAACTGCTTCCCTATCCCGGCTCAAGTGTCTGCAGTAAGTGTCCCACTTGGGATTCTCTGTTAATGCATATTCAGTAGCCTTATCCATGAGATTCCCGCTGCTGCACACTGATGCTGGGGCACCCAGCAGCAGCAGGGCTGTGGGACACAGCTCCTGTGTTTCTGCACACTGGCTGCAGTGAAAGACCTCACACAGGGTTCAGTGTGCAGTGCTGTGATACTTGGGCCCTGCTTTTGTGTGAAGAGGCGAAACTGCAGCACATGGGGGCAAAACTGCAGTGTGTGTGCTTGTGGCTGACTGCCTGAGCTGCTGTTCTGGAGACTGAATTCACAGAAGCCAGCCTGGGAACGTTTCTTTTCCTGTAGCTCTCTTTGCTGACTATTAGCAGCTGGCTGTGAAGTGACATGGTCAAGACCTGGTCTGGTGGTTAGTTCTCCATCTGGGACTCTGAACTGATAAACCTCACCTTCAGGGCAACATTTGCTTCTCAAAGATTTTACTTCTCAGACCACAGTTGTGGAAGAGACACGGCCTCAGTGCAGGCTCCACCTGCCCTAGGTGCAGGGTGCAACCAAGTCATGAACCAAGAGGTGAAAGCCACCAGATTAGCCTTGTTTGTTTTTCTTGTAACAATAAAGCTGTAGCCCCTGAGCTTGTACTCTTGTTTGAGATGGCACGTGCAGATGGTATTTAAAGCTTGGGGTTGCTTTATGATCCGAAGGATCATAAAGGTTGACTTTGGTTCCGAAGGAATTTATTACTGGTAATTTCCCCTTGATAGAGTTATAGCACAGGAGTGGAATTTGGATGGCAAGGTCTGTCTAGGGGTGTGTCACCTGTTGTATTGCAGATATGCCTAGGAGAGTGTCCATGGCTTTGAGGGGAACCCAGCTTAAGCTGAGAGGCTCACAAACCATTTAGTGTGATAGGTTTGTGGAAAGCAAGTCCAGAAATGAAAAGGTTTGTTCTTATTTGACATCTGAGCCAGAAGGTTGGTGTCTGGTGATGAAATTCTGAGGGCTCTGATTTTGCCTTGAAGCAGCAACTCAACACATACTGTGATAGATAAACCAGGAAACTGTTTCTCATGTGTGTGTCTTACAAATTGTAGGTAACACTGACATTCCTCTGCCTTCAGGGTTGCCTTTTTAAGGGTATAGTTGTATTCTGTCTTTGAAGATGGAAGCATGTGTGGGTGGATTTTTGGAAAAGGAAAAAAAAAAGCAAACTCAAAAATGTAAACCTGAGAGCATTAAATTAAATAAAAAATGTTGCCTGGATGAGGGTGGGAGCCAGCAAATTAGTGTTGTAACATGGGTGTGGCAAATGGGCACACCAGGGCAAGTGGATTGCTGGTGTAGCCCAGCACATGGCATGGCTTCTGTGTGCTTATGCTGTGCTCTGACTGTGCTGCTGGGTGCAGGGAAGTGACTGGCAAAGGACAGCAGTCACACATGGTGGACTTATGAGGTGTACAGCTGAGTACTTGCAAAGGTAATGCATAAATGTTCTGAAGAGTGTTCTCAGGGAGCAATTCCCTACCCCTTTCCTGGCCAGGAAAAGACAATTTCTATTTTGAAATTAAAGAGCTGTAGGAAATTAAAGAGCTATAGCTTTAGAGCTATATATAAGAAACAAAAGTGGCAATGGTAATATTATCTGCTGGGCTGTAAAGTGTGAGCTGTAGTTGCTCTCTGGATTTCTAGAGCTGTTGTGTTTCATGTACTGCAAAGCACAGACACCTTAGCTTATCCTGTTACTACCACTGGACTTTCCAGGCCTGTTTATGTGGGAATATATTTTCAGTAGAGGTTAAAGCCTGTAATTATATTAATACAATCACACCAGTATTGCTGGTTCTCCTTGGTATGCAGAAACTAATTCAAAAGAGGTACTTCTTACTGGGGGAAAAGAGAAGATGCTTTCATCCCCATCTTGCCTTTGGAGAACCATGTCTGTACAGGGACATTTGTTGGTGTGCAGAATAAAACCCAGTGTAGGCAGAAGTGTGAGATTGCCTGTCCTGCAGAGAGCTGCCAGGTTGCACAGTGCTGCAGGCCTGACATTCCATAGGAGAAGCAGCAACACTTCCCTCAGCCCAGGAACGCAGGCTGTGACAGGAGGTGTTCTCTGGGTTCTCACTGATTCTCAATCTGGGCTCCTGGGTGTTGCTCCAGATGTCCAGTCACAGGTGAGACAGGTCTTCTCCTGCTGCAGGAGGATCAGGCCTTCTGTGAGTGATCTGCTGATGAAACAGATGCTTGCTGTGCTGGGCATGGAGCTTAGTCTTGTGTGTTGGAAAAACCTGCTCCCAGAACCCCAGGAGAACAAAAGCTTGGGGATCCTGAGGAGCTTGCACCCCTGGTAGGCTGTGAACAACAAGCACTTTAATGTCCTGCATGCAGCCCAGTCTGGGGATCCCAGTGGATTCTTGGGCTGCTGGTTGCTCAGCCAGGGAGTTGCTGCCTAAGGGATGCCCTGTGATCAGCTCAGCAGTGCAGTCCACTCTGGTAGGGGTCACAGCTTCCAACCACACTGGATTCTTCTAGGGAGAAATGCAGAGCCTTCCCCAAGCTTGGCTAAATTCCCCTTTAACAGCAAGAAGGGATGAGTGGTACTAAGGACTACAGTGGGGCAGGTGATGTTGGACAGTGCTCATGGAAGATGTGTGGGGACCCCAGTCAGTGTGAGCTGCAGTGAGCTGTCTGAAATTAACTCAGAGCAATTAACAGGTTGTCTTTGAGGGCTCTTCAGAGGATGGAGGGGATTCCTTAACTCTAGACACAGGGAAGCTTGAGCCTCTTTGGAAGGAGGACATCAGAACAACAAGGAAAAGTGGAACACAGGAGAGAAATAATGAGATGAAAAAGACAGCGTGAGCTTGTCAAAACCAATCGTGTCAACACTGATTTAATCTTCCAGAGGGTGGTAAGCCCAGTGGATGTGGGATCATTTATCTTGACTTCAGAAAAATGTTATCCCACACAATTAAGATGAGGCAATATGCACGATATACATCTGTCTGTGGTCAGGCATGTTGTGGTTCTTGCATGAGGGGTCACCAGTTGTGGTTGTTTTTTCCCTCATGCATAAGGACTTTGACTACAGTATTAGAAGGCTGAAGAAGGTTTTATTATGATGGCTCCATGTGTAGGCTGAGGCTTAATGCCTGGTACAATGCAGCCTAGTACAATCTTAGTGCAATGCTTTCTTCTTAGTGCTTAGTACAAGAATGCCTAGACCTCAGTGATAATGACTCTCTATATCATTGGTTGAGAGAGAGATAGAGAGAGAGACCCATATCTCCATATTGTGGAGCAGGGAAGAAAAACAACAGGTGTTATTTTGAGAATACAGGGATTGTTTATAGAAATGTCTGCTGGGAAGGCGAGCTTTCCCTCGGGAAGAAACCTAGCAAGCTTGTAGTATGAAACTGAGCAATTATCAAGACAACACAGGTATGTGTAAATCTCGTGACAGAATGATAGAGGAAGGCTTACATAACAGTTTGGTATGAGAATGTGAGGATTTATTGAGAAGAATTTTGCAGGGTTCTTCCTGACATCGGATGCTTTTTGTATTTTTATTAGCAATTAGGACAAAAGAATAACAATAAACAGGAAACCAGGAGGAGCAGGAAGCTTGCAGAATGACAGGGCTCTGGTTCGAAACTGCCTTGATTATCTGAAGTAATGGCATGGGAAAATTAGGATGTGGTTCAGCAGAGAGAAGTTTGGGTCTTCAGATAATGCAGTACCATCAGACCCAGTGCAGCTCTGCAGAAAAGCTGCATTTAATTCCAACGTGACCCAGTAACATGCTGTAGAAAGAAAATGATAAATATGAACTGGAGAATAACTGGTAAATCTAAAGGGAAGCCTTGGATGGTTCATATTAGTGGAATAGATGTATTCTGCCAGTTTTAGGTGCAGCTGCTCTGGTAAAATGCAGATGAGCCAAAGAGAGTGGAAGCAAGGAGGACAAATCCGTCAGCTGTTCAGAAAACATGGCTGACAGAAGGAGAATGAGGCAAAAACCAGGGAAGACTGGGAAGCTGTGTGTCAGCTGTGGAGGAAAGCTTGCTGCAGTAAGAAGGGTTAGAGCCTTTTGCCAGAACACTGGCTAAATAGAATTAGAAGCAAGGGACACTGACTGCACAAAAGGAGATTTAATTTTGATAGTGGAGAAGAGCTGCATAATTGTCAAGGCAGCTGTCTGCTGGGTTAAGTTTAGCAGGATGATGATGGTCTCTCTGTCACTTGAGAATTTTGGAAAAAAAGTCCTTAGGGGAGGATGTAGAAAAATGAATGAGAAGGACAGGAAAAAAGATAGCCTTACAAGACCTGTGATGATCTGCCTTTGTTCCATAAATTTATGCTTCCTGGAGTACATGTAAACAGAGTGTAAACAGAGTGGTGAAGGTCTACTTTGAACTTAAGCCTGCAGCACTCAAATGTAGGTGCTCCCCATTTCTTACAAACCATTTGAGGACCTTCTTGCTAACCTTATGCTGAGGTGAGGAACTATCATAGTACTGGAACCTGAATATAGCATTTCATGGTGATTTTGGGTTTTGCTAATGCAGTTTGGCTTGTGAAGCCTGGCAAGGGTTTACAAAAGCTGGGCTGACTCTACATGTTTCCCACTTTTATCCCACTCTTATCCCACTTGTATCTATTAAGTTCCAGTTTTTCCTACTTTGATGTCATTCTCCTTCTCCCAGCCTCCCCAGAAAACCTTCTCACCTGGCAGTTCCTCAACTGGTTGGTCTTGATTGAGAGGGTTTACACTGTGGTCCAGCTATTTTTGTTGCTTTATGTCATCTGTTTGAGTTGCTGCTTGTTTTCCTTCCCCTTAGCTTGGCCCATATGACGAGTGCCTTGCAGGCAGTGTTGTGTAACAGGGATAGCTCCCATCTTCTTCACACTGAATGCACACAGAAAGTTCTGGTCTGCTTTCACAGTACCTGTTCAGGATCCTCACCCAAGACACCAGATTTCACAGGGTCACAGCATGGCTGAGGGTGGAGCTTCCTGCAGGGTTCACCTAGTCCAGCTCCCACCTCAGAGCAGGTTCAGGGCATTGTCTGGTTGGGTTTTGCGCATCTCTAAGACTCTACAGCCTCTCTCAGCACCCCATGTCTGAGACAGGCAGAGTGTGTGACCACCCTTAGAGTCTGAAAGTTCCTTTTTACACTTAACTCTCTGATCAAGCTCAGACTGAGCAGCCTGTGGTTCCCTGGATCCTCTGTCTTGCCCTTTTGAAGGTAAGGACAGCACATTGTTCCAGTCTTGGGGGACGATACCCCATTGCCATGAGCTTTCAAAGAAAACCAGGAATGACCTTGCAACAGCAAGGGCCAGCTTCCTCAGCTCCTGTGGGTCTATTCCAGCAGGCCCTTGTTCCTATCCAGCCTGTTTAAACATTCCCTGATCTGATTTTCCTCCAACAAGAGTCAGTCTTCCTTGCCTTGGATTTTCTAGATCTCTCGGGGCTCCAGGGTGCCTGAAGGCTGATCTTAGCAGTAAAGACTGAGGTGAAGAAGGCATTCAGTGCCTCAGTCTTTTCAGTGTCCCTGATGTCCCTTTCTAGTGCTTCTCTGCAACAAACTTCCTCATTTGTGCTTGGAACTACTTCCAGAGACACAAGAGTTGCAGTTAGTATTTATACTTTCTGCCTTCTCAGGGCAAAATAAAAGTTTCCTTTTAGAAAGGAGCTGAAAAGCTGGAGATCTGTTGTGACACCTGCATCTTCCTAGTGCACCAGTGAGCAGCCTTCTCAGTACCAGGACTTGAAGGTGGCCCATGGAGTACCATTGCCAGGTGTTGGAACAGATAATTTGTTAAATTATTGCTTGTCTCCAAGAGAACAGTTCTTAGCAATATTTTCTCCATAGGGACAGCAGTGTATTTCACACAGCCTTACCCAAAAGCTTTCACAACCCAAGAAAAGGAATGCTTTAAATGAGAAGGGACAGCATGACCCTTTCAATACAAAGTTTGGATGGCTGTACTGGGGGCTTGGCCTTGATTTGTTGATGTACATTCTCATGGGAAGATCTTGTTATACAAAAGTTGTCATGGAGCAGGAGAGGACAGAGGAGAGGAGCATTTGCCTTTATGATAAAGACCTTCCTCACAGGGAAGCAAGAGCTGCTAGCAGGTTAAGATGAGGGTTGTCTCAGACCAATGAAGCAAAAGGATGTCTTGTCAAAGCCTCCACCCACTCTTCTACCAGCCTGGCACTGCAGTAATTCCCTTGGTGTTTTGAGGGGTCTCCTCTAGTTTCTTTGTAGGCTGAACCAAAGGTATCAGGTAGGGACTGCCTCCCCACCTGCCTGGTGGTGCATAGGACTTGGTGTTCTGAAGTACATCCATGTAATTAGTAACTCTGTGATTAAGAGTCACAAACCCAACCCCACTGGTTTCCCTCTGGCTGCTGGTGAGTCCTGTCTGGAAACAAGAGGCAGGTGCTCCTGAAAGTACTCCCTGCTCTGCTGGTTCTCCAGGTCATGCAGGGAGAGCGTGGGCAGAAGTCTGTGAGGGTAGGTCAACCTAAGGAAGGTGGTGCAGGGCACCAGGAGAGTGAGGGAATCTCCCTGCTGGGAGTTTGCAAGGTACAGCTGGAGGAAGCTGCAGCCGTACTGGTGTGTCACTGAGGATGGCCTTTCTCTTAGCAAGAAAGTTAACTTGCATGTGTGATAAAGCTGTCCCTTACTGCTGCTTCAGATGAAAGGGAAGAGAGGAGAATGGGATCTGGGATGAAATCTGGTTAAACCACTAATATTGGTGTGGGGATGAACAAATGGCTGTGTGGACCTGGGACTTAGTTGTCTTAATTGATTAGTTAGCTGCTGAGAGCAGCTGTGTCCCAGTGAAGGTGCTTGTGTGGGAGTCTTGCTAGTGTGTCCCATGCTGGTGACAGATGTCCTCTGCAGGACGTGTCAGACACATTAGCCTTGCTGGTGTGAGGTATGTGCTGCACTGCACTGCTTCCCTCATCAGAGCTGTGCCCTGTGTCCTGATGCTGGCTAGTAAGAGCAGAAAGTTTCAGGGCAGCCTGCTTAGCAGATGTTCCTCTGCTGAGATTCACTGGGAAGCAAGATCACAGCAAGGATCAGAGCTCTGATCAGGAGAGGAGACAATAGTCTGCTTGGAGCAGAGACACACTGAAACCAGGACCCTGTGCTGTGTGAAGAATGCAGAAGCCTGGTTTGGGAGCAAGTAGCATGTGTCTTCCTGCTTCAACATAAATCTGTTGTGGAGACAGCAGAGTGAATGGAAGAGGAGAGGGGAAGTACTTTTTATGGAGCTCTCTTGTACAGTTTGCTCTGCATGGAGCCATGTCATGAAATTTACAGTGCATGTAGCTGGCTCTCAGCCAGAAAACCAGCAGTATTTAATGATACATTAATTGCCTTATTTAAAATGATGTGTTTTACTGTTTCCTTTCTACTGAAGCTGACTTAATGTACATATTTTTCTTGTCATCTGGATGTAAGCTTTGTGCAACTGTCATTGGCAGAGACAAGATAGCTGAAAGGGCTTTTTGAGTCTCCTAGAGTGACTCTTCTTACCTTTTGGCATCAAGCTACCTTATTCATTTTTGGATGGTGAGGAATGAATTTTGAGAAAATAAGCAGTGTGGAAGAAAAGTGGAGGGCAGGAGAGAGATTTTAGCAGAACAGAAGAAGGATAAGATGGATGAAACTGGTGGATGATTCCAAGAAAGAAGGAGAGAAGGGACCAGTGGATCTAGGCAGATTCTGGGAGCGACAGTGATTCTTACTTCTGTTTGATTTTGTCATTGGAGCTAAGTGCAGGTAAAGATTTTATTTAACGGACTGGTGGTACAAGACTGAGAAGAGGATGTGTGTCTTCTCAGGAGTTTTCTAGATGTATATCCTTGTGCCACTTTCCATCTGCTTTTTTTGCATGAGGTTGGAAGTTTGAATCTCTTGGGGCTTCTCCTTGGATGCTTGCAAACAGTTCTCTCAAAAGACTTGCAAGGCTGCCCCTATGGGTTTTTCAGCCACAGAAACATCACTTAAAAATGATTAGGCTGAAAGAGAAGAGGCATTACCAATGCAATGGAAGTTTAGCATTCCAAAGATAAAGAAGGTAAAAAAGGAAATTAAGTTCTAATGGCATTTGAGATTGAAGTGCTCATTGTAACTTTCAAAATCCCCCTTCTAGCATTTGCATTCCTTCTTTTCTCCCCTTTTTATCTCTTTTAACCCTGCATACAAGAGAAGGAATGAGGACAGAGTGTATTTTTTTCTGTTGGTCTCTCTGCTTTTCAAATTACCTCTAACTTTCAAGGGATTGAGGCCTCTGCAAAGTCTTTCAGGACTTTAAATTCTCTTGATTCCCTGGCAGTAAGGACACAGGAGAAAGAGTCCAGCTTATCAGGCTAGATCACTTGAACACCTGAAGTGATTTTCAGAGTGGCAAGTAAGAGGTATTGGCAGAGTTTGGAAACCTGCCTGTGAACAGTAGAAAACAGTACTTAAATGCTTTTTTAGAGTGTAATGTTATGTGCTTTCCCAGGGAGTGCACTGGGACTAGGTCGCCAGAGGTTTGGCTGGATTTCAGCCTGCATCTCCCAATGCCAGGGCAGCTTTCATGCAGGAATACCGCACAAGCCATGTGGAGAACAGGTCTTGAGGAGAAGGGAGACTTCTTGCAGAAAGCTGGGGGAGCGTGAAGCAAACATAACCATTATTAATTCATTGGCACGCGTTTCTGCTCTGCTCAGAGGTGTGCAGCACAAGAGAACAGAAAACAATTGTTCGGTGGGGGGCAGGTACCATGCAGATGATGGATCTGTGCAGTGGAACCATTGTGCACCAGGAACTGGAGGGCTCTGAGCCCAGGTGTTCTGAGCAGTGTGAGCAGGTCATTGGGGTTTGGATGGGGAGAGGGTACAAGTTTGTCTCTTCAGGAGATGCTGGGCCAGATTCTGGTCTCTTGAAGAGCTCTGTCTGTTCTTTGATCACTGCAGTAGTGTTTCACAGATTTCACAGAATATTCTGAGTTGCAAGGCACCCACAAGGGTCATCAAATCCAGCTCTTCAGTGAATGGCCCATATGATCCAGAGATCAAGAGCAGCGACAGGCAGTCTGTCCCTCCATTGCTTACCTGAAGGCAGACAGAGCTGGAGAGCTTTTTGTTAGAATTTACAAAGTGTTATTTGGACTAAAATACTGCATTGGCTTAATTGAGTGCTGCTTCTGCCATCCACAAAGCCTTTATGTGCCCTGCTTCCATGCCGAGACTGTAATACAGTCTTGAGAGAGACTCACAAGGCTCATCCAGTGTGATGCTCTACAGGCAGTGATCTTGGGCTTGCACAGGCTTAGTTTGTATCAAGCTTGTAAAAAAGGCTTTGAATATCTTACAGGTGATGGACTAGAATGTTTGAGATTGTGTCACTGGAGTCAGCTGCGAGCCCCCTCCCTTCACTGCCTTGAATCAGTGAAACAGTGGCAAGTGTTGTCTGGGCAACAGAAGGGGTGAAGGACTTGTGCCTGGATGGATGCGGGGTGCTGCCAGGACCCTGTGTGCAAGGGGTATGGAGTAGAAAAGGAGTCACCTTCCTGGCAATCAGCAGCGGGATGCATGGAAGTCCTGGCTCCCAAGTCTGCTGGTGCTGTCATAGCTGGAGATGTGCATGTCTGTTGACAGGGGAAAGAGGCAAGCTCTGCTTCATAGCTACTTCTTTCCTGGGGTGACCTGGTCACACTGCCCAGCTGTGGTTCCCTGGGTGAGCAGAGTTCGTGTCTGGAGCCAGGTCCCTCAGGAGATGGGTGTTGGGATGGGCCATGGGCAGCTTTGAGCACTGAGAACAGCTCTCTGCAAACAGGAAGGTGATTTCCAGCCTGGTTAGCTTGAAAAACTTTCCTGTGCCAGAGACCTCAGACACTTTCCTGAAGGAGCTCCATGTGGCCCTGCCAAGAGCAGAAATTTCTTGTGCCTACTGGACTTGTTTAGCTCCTATGAGTTCTCCAGGTGGTGTTTTGTACCACTGCTTTTATGTATCCATTTCCTTTCTTTACGGTGATGTGATGTGATGTGATCTCTGCTTTTGACAGTGCCACCCATTTTGCTGACCATTATCTTCAGGTTTGTATCTGCATGGGGTGGTCCTGTCCCTCTACAAGTCCTTCTTGCAGTCTCACAGAGCTGCTGAGATTAACCTCAAGGAAATAGGGCCTACTTGTTTTTACAATGCAATGGAAAAGGTTTCAGCTCAAACTGTGCATCAAACAAACAAACTGAAATTAAACTTTTGGCTTTCATCTACCATTAT
>VWZP01003551.1:16146-27054 GCA_013396995.1 Dicaeum eximium | reverse complement strand
GTAGAAAAGGAGTCACCTTCCTGGCAATCAGCAGCGGGATGCATGGAAGTCCTGGCTCCCAAGTCTGCTGGTGCTGTCATAGCTGGAGACGTGCATGTCTGTTGACAGGGGAAAGAGGCAAGCTCTGCTTCATAGCTACTTCTTTCCTGGGGTGACCTGGTCACACTGCCCAGCTGTGGTTCCCTGGGTGAGCAGAGTGAGAGATCTCCTTGCTGCCAAAACTCTCCAATTCCCCTCCTTCCAGATGTAATGTGACCCCTATCATTTGTGCTCTCTTTAACCCACATCAGATACTTTTTATGATCTGATTCTGCTCAAGTGCCTTGTTCTGGTTTTTGGATTGGTTTTGTGATTGGTTGTTGTTGTGGTCTTTTGCTTGTTTTTTTGCTTGTGTTTTCGTAATTCCCATCCTCCCGCTCATGAATTTTCTTCTCAGGTTAAGAGAAGTGAGCTCGTGGATGGGGCTGAAGGTGCCAGACCACAAGCAGTCCAGGACTGGAGAGGTTACCTCCTAGCAGTGTGGGGAGCCGCACCCAAGAACTGATAATTGTTGGCGATAAGGTGCCCATCAATCTTCTTTCAGGCCTTTCCCAGGATATAAGGAAAACAATTTCCTGGTCTGCTCCCAGCACTGCCAGGGATATAAAAAACACTAAGGCTATCAAAGATGAGAAATGGTAGAATAAAGTGCTGACAAAGTTTTGAGTTTTTACACTATTGGGGGTGACTCTGCTGCTGTGAGTTTTTCACAGAATATTGTGGCGCCAGAGTAGAGAGTACTCTCAGTTTGATCTCGATTAAGCTACCATATGTCTGGGTTTCCTCAAACTTTTTCCATGTGGTTATTTTGTCCAGGACCAAGATAAATTCATCCAGGATTAACAAATGTCATGCATCATTGTAGTGGATTGACCCAGGCCAGATGCCAGGCACCCACCAAAGCTGCTTACTCACTCCTCTCTGCAGCTGGACAGAGGAAAGAAAATTTAATGAAGGGTTCCTGGGTTCAAATTAAGGAATGGGAAGTGGTCATTCATCAAATAGCATCACCGTCAAAACAGGCTCAATTTAGAGATACAAAATGAATTTATTACTAACAAACTCAGAGCAGGATAATGAGAAGTAAAAATAAACCCTTAAAACACCCTCCTCCCACCCCTCCCTCCTTCCAGCTCTGTCTCCTACCCCAGCAGTGCAAAGAGACAGGGAAAGGGGGTTATGGTCAGTTCATCACCCAAGGCTGCTCCCACTGCTCAGGGAGTTGTTCCCCTGCTGCACTCTGGGGTCCCTCAAAAGGGAGACAGTTCTCCATGAGCTTCTCTGACATGGCTCCATCTCATGGGCACCACTCCCCTCAGGCTGCTGCAGTGTGGGTCACTCTCCCACGGGGTGCAGTGCTCCAAGGACAGGCTGCTCCAGCCTGGGGGCAGGACCCCTCTCTCCCTTGGGTCTCCCACGGGGTCACAGCCTCCTCCAGGCATCCACCTGCTCCAGCATGAGGCTCCTCCATGGGCTGAGGGTGGATCTCTGCATCCTCTGTGGATCCCAGCAGTGAGGAATTCCAAAGTAAATGCATGTATTTTACTCTATTTTGTGTGAAGTACTACATCTTCTTTCAAGAGGTAATGTTTCCAGTGCTAGGGTTGCACATCTCAATAGACAGAAGCTGTCTGGAAACACGGTCCAGCCTGAAAAAGCTGGTACCCAACCTGGTAAGCAGAGATATGAGAAGTGCTTGTAGGAATCTTTGTATCCTTCTCCAGGAACTTTTGTCAGCTTCAGGAAAAGATCAACATAATGTTCTTTGCTGGGAGAGGTGGTAGTGAAAACCACCAGGTCCCAGGATTTGGTTCCTGGGAGCTGAGTGAGAGTAAATTGCTAACCACAGTCTTTGCATCAGCTGTATGGTTAGAAATACATATTTCTATGGTTAGAAATACAGTACTGGATCCCTCAGCTCTGCCTTCAGATCCAGTGCTGTACACACAGGATTTTCAGGTCCTTGAGCTCTGCCCACATAGGCTCACACAGCTCAAACATAGCTGTGCAAGGAGGGACCCTCTACACTGGGGCCAGCCCTCCAGTGCAGGGAAAAAGCTAATGTTTCAGCTTTTTAGTCCAAAAAACATTCAGGGAAAGCATATTGTTAAGGGGCCGGGCAAAACATTTGATTTTCAGGCATTATAAAATGTACAAGTATGCATTTTAATTATTTGGAGATGATAGTACCAGTTCTTGCAATGTAAAAGCAATCCTGTCTTACTGACAAAATATTGGTGTATTTTTCATCACTTTCTCCCCCCTCCCCCCCATTCCTTATACCTGTTGCTCTTTGCACTTTTTTGACAATGGTTGCCTGTCCAAACAGCAGTTTTTATGAATGAGGAAGAAACGTGTTGTCATCACTTCCTGTCAGAGGAGCAGGTGAGAAAGCTGAGCCTGCAACACACACCTCAGGTTTATTGGGTTCAAAGTCTGCCTGTATGGGTGTGCATTTGGTATGTTGGTAGTGGCATTTTCAGGGCAGTACAAGATACACATGGCTGAGATCCAGAGGCCCTAAAATCACAGGATCACAGCACAGTTGAGGTTGGAGATGATCCCTTGAGATCATCTAGTCCAATCCTTCTCAGAGCAGGATCAACTAGAAAAGTTGCCCAGGATCATACTTCCAAGGATGGAGGCTCCATAATGTTTTGGGCAACTTGTGCTAGTGTTGGAATGAAACCCTCACAGAGAAAAAGTGTTTCATTGCATATAAATGGAGTTTTCTGAGTTTCAGTTTGTACCCATTGTTTCTTGTCCAATTGCTGGGTACTGCTGCAGAGAGTCTGGTTCTTTCTTCTCTACTCTCTCAGAAAAAATACTTCTTCTGAGGTATTGGTATGCATTGATAAGATGCTTCTGTGCTTCTCTAGCTGAAGAGTCCTGGCTTTCTCAGTAATTGATCCTGTGTGCTTGGTGACTCCTTTCTCCAGAAGAGGCTTGAAACTTCAGGCCACACACTCTCTCCCAACTCAAAGCAGTGTAGCTAGAATTTCCTTGCAGCCAGGCAGTTTAGTTCCTTTTGGAAAGATAATAGTCCTGCTGTAAGAAGCAACTGCTGCAGGCTGCTGCATCTAGACAGTACAGTGATTCCTCCCCCCCATTCCTGATGTGAGTAAACCTAACCACTAAAACTGTAATGAGTATGAAAGTGTTAGAGAACACTGCACCTCTGGGGCTGCCTAGGGATCTAGCCAGTTGCATACAACCTCAGTTTGCTTTCTGCTTGTGAACATCCCTTCTTCCAAGATCAGCTTTCAGAATTGCTGCTTTCTTTTTCAAATAACTAGCTTTTCTTTGTTTTTGTTTGGCACAGGTAGCTCTCACTGTATAAAAGATCCTTTGCACCTAATGTTTTCTGTGGGAGAGATTTATTCAGCTGAAAATATGGGCAAATCAGGGTTAACATAGGTAAAACATGCTAAGGTAAAAGACAGCAGCAAAGATGACTATGAAAGCAGCTGGTGATCTGTCAGGACTGTTACAGGCCTGTTACAGGGTATTTGCCCAAGGTGGGGTTGGCTCTGAGCTGTGTCAGTGGAATTGGGAGGAGGCAGGAAATAGGATAGAACCTGTGTCCTAGTACTGTTCACAGCCCAAATCTTCCAGTGAGACACAGGCTGTGAGCTTTGTGGAGCTTTGTATTGATGAGAGCATGTAAAGCTCCAGTTGGACTGCCCAATATTGAGCCATAGAGTGTCTTAGCCTTTGACAGTCATCCCAAGAGGATGCAGTACCATGCCAGCAACATGGACATTTTGGTTTAGAATTGCTTAGACCTCTGCTGGTCAGGTGATGATGCACCTGGCTTCCTGCCATTGAGTGCATGCATGCTTCCCTTCACCTTCAACCATGTGAGCGAGCTGTCTAAGCCTTGCTGTGGCTCAAAAGCTGCTTGGTTGGGTTCCCTTGTCAAATTGGAGTATTGTTGATCCCTCATCACTGATAATACTGTTCACCAAATGCACATTAAGGAGGTCTATATGAGGCAAAACCGTGCCCTCTGACCGTATTTTCCTGTATTCCCAGGTGTTGTGTGAGGGGCTTTTTCAGCCATAATCTTCCTGCGTGATCTGCATTTCTTTTCGTTTGGCCGATAGAATCTTCCCACTACACTCACTGTACGCCTTTTGCTCTCTAAATCTTGTGATATCTGGATTTAATAGTCTTAATTACCTTTTCTGACCAACACTGATAGTTTCTTATTTGAAAACAGCCAGTAGAAGGACAGAATTCTACCCCTCTGCTCTTGTGAGATCTGACCTGGAACACTGCATACAGTTTTGGTGCTCCCAACATAATAATGACATGGAACTGCTGGAACAAGTCCAGAGGAGGGATATGAAATTGCTAAAAGGACTGGATCACCTCCCCTAAGAAGACAGGCTGAGAAAATTGGGGCTGTTCAGCCTGGAGAAGAGAAGGCTGCAGGGAAACTTCAATAGCAGTCTTCCAGTATCTGAAGGGTTCTACAGAAAAGGTGGAGAATGACTCTTCATCAGAAGTATAGTATTAGGACAAGGGCTAATACATACAAACTGAACGAGGGGAAACTTAGGTTAGATATTAGGAAGAAATTCTTTACTGTGAGGGTGGTGAGATACTGGAACAGGTTGCCCAGAAAAGCTGTGGATGCCCCATCCCTAACAGTGTTTGAGGCTGGTTTGGATAAGGCCTTGAGCAACCTGGTCTAGTGGGAAGTGTCCCTGCCCATGTCAGAGGAGTTGGAACTAGATGGTATTCAAGGTCCCTTCCAACCCAAGCCATTCCATGACTCTGTGACTCTGTGATTTTATGAAATTACTTACATCAGTTCCATTAAGCCTTGTGGTCTCTGTGAAAAGGGATTCTTGTGTTTAGCATGCTTGATGTGTAATTTAAACACCATTTAAAATGCTGTCTGTAAGAGGGCTGTAGTGCAGTTATAAACAAGACACACAGAACATAATTGTCTGTGGAAAAAAAAAATCTACAGGTAACTGTAACTATTCCTACAATCTGTCAAACTTCTTTTTTTCTGTTCGTGTGAGCAAAATTCAGAAGAAATTTTGGTCCTAAACCACCTGAGGGCTAAACAAAGCATGCATCCAGACTGGCTTGTTCACTCACCATTTTTCATGCTTTCTATACCCAAGATGTTGTATTTTTCATGCTTTCTGAACTCTATCTTACCAGAATTCATCTCCTCTTCAACTTGCTGCCATGTGGCCCTGCCCCAGTGACAGGGACTGCGTGGCACGTGCACTGGTTGGTGATGGCTGGTGATGCTGAGAGCTGTCATTTCTTCCCTGCACCCCCTCTCTCCATCAGAAGTGTGCAGCAGGGTGATGGCAAAGGGCTGAACACCAGACAAAGCTGTGTCTGCAGCCTGCTGGCTGCGGCTTGGTGTGAGCAGCCCAGGCGGGGAGGGTGAGCCGGCGGTGGGGAGAGGGGAGTGGGGTTCCTCAAGCCTTGCCAGGACGGCCTGTCCTTATGCCTTGGGGCGTTGTGTTTCTCTCCTTGCAGATGTCATGGAAGCCGCAGTACGGCAGCTCCAAGTTCCGCCACGTGTATGGCAAAGCCGCCAGCAAGGATAAGTGCTACGACTGCGTGCCCATCACCCAGAGCGTGCAGGACAACCACTTCTGTGCCGTGAACCCCAACTTCATCGCGGTGGTGACCGAGTGCGTCAGTGGCGGCGGCGGTGCCTTCTTTGTCATTCCCATCAAGCAGGTGAGCACCCCAAGGCAAGCTGGCTTCCTGGGGAGCGGGATCGCAGAGGATGTTCAGGTAATGCTGTTGCCCAGATTGCAAAATGATGGAAGAGCCCCCAGTTGCCCTAGCAGGTGACTCCTGGCATGTGTGTATTTATATGTATTTATATGTATTTATGTGTATTTGTGTATTACGTGTATTTATCTTGCATCGCTGCTTGCAGATTTTTAACACCTTGCTTCATTTTACACCTCATTTGCCTTTCTTATATGATCAGCATAATGTGCTGTTCAGATGTTTGTCCCCTGGGAGAAACTGCAAATTAAAAAGTATTTAGTGGCTGAAGGGGGCAAAACCAGAAAGATGCTTTAGCGATATGGATTCAGCTGTGACCAAAGGAGAATATGCTGTGTTTTGTGAAAGAATGGAGATGCAGTTATCAGGAAATGAAGCTCTTAAACTGAAAGCATTGATGCTGTGAAGACTTCCCTTTCAGAAACAAATTCCATGTATATGAGTTTTGATGACTTAGGATCTGATGAGAGGGAGAGGCTGACTGTCTTATATTTATTGCTTCAGTAAAATTAGGCATGCACTGTTGTGGATTAACTTCAATATGAGATTATGATCTCTCTGGAATCAGGACAGAACAGATGAAAGGCAAAAGTTCAGCCTTTAATTAAAAGTTAATTGATGGTGTTATTGCAATGCCACTTTTTCAATATATATTTGCTAAGGATGAAAGTGAACTGGTTGTGCTTGAAGAACCTAGCAGGGTTTCCGGCCCTTCTGGACTTTGTTAATTCATTCCCTCAATGCTGGTGCTGTTTAGAGACTGTCCTAAAATTAACCACTACCCTGTTTTCTTGACTGATTCACTTCTGCCCCTGCAATGATGGTCTGTTGAGGCTCAGCAATTTGTTTTTATCACAGAACTGCATCTGTAGGCAGACAGCTGTTGACTGTGGGATGTGGTGTGGGACCAAGCTCTCAAAGTGCTGGCAAAAGTAGCTGAAGGTGCTTGCACTGCTTACTATTAATTTTTCTGTCTTTTCACCTCTTCTCAGCTTGGCTAGTCTTTGTAGTAATTTTTCCTCCTAACACCTGCTCAGGTACTCCACCCAGTTCTGAAATATTGCATGCAGAAATCAAAGGCATGGTAGAACTAAAAAAGATACAGAAAAGGATAATTAAAGTATGTCAATGAAAATGTGAAAGTACTTTCATATGAGGAAAGACTTTGCAGGTCAGGCCTCAATCAGTCTGGGAAAAAAGGCAAATGAGCACAATGTATAAAGCTGTGAGGAGAAGAAGTTTAAAGAGCAACTCTTTTTGATTTGTTTGGTGAAGGGGATTCTGGAGACCAGGGAGCAGACCATTAGCAGCAGATGTAAATGCTGCTGCAGTTCAGATGTGCGGCTCCCCGTTCTGGATGATGATGAGTCTGGAAGAATTGACAGCTTCAAAATGAAGCTATGGAGAGGAGTTGGTCCCTTGAGGGTTAACCTTTGGTTGTAGATCAGAGAAATTAGGTGCTTCACACAGCTGTTCACTGAATACCAGTTCCCGACCCATGCTGGGAGGGGGGAGGGTAAAGCAGCCTCAGCCTCCCAAAGAAAGGGATTCCCTAAGTCAGGACCTGGGATACCAGCTACCTTGTTTTGTTTGACACACTTGCAAAGTGGTACCATTTGCTGCAAAGCTGAAACTTTCGGCTTGTGCTTCTGATGGTGTGGTTTTTTTGTGACTGCCACCTCCCCCCCGTGAAGGTGAGCCATGGCAGACATTCTGCTGGACACTTGGCTTGTGCCTCAGCTGCCAGGGGATCAAAGGCAGCTTGTTCTGGAGATTTGTCTGGGACAGTGTTGTCCTCTTACAATGGACCGCTGACTGTGGTTAGTTTTGACTGGATTCATGGGAAGCAGACACATCCCAAGTGTGACAAAGTGTGGAGGAAGAGCCCAAGAGACCAAGAGCCAGGATAACATTTGGTCAAAGCAAGAGACAGTAGCCAAGACAGGAAGGGCTACACTTGCTGAAGAGGATAAACAACCTGTTCAGGGAGCTGTTTTTGTCTCTCCCTCCAATGTTTTCTTTAGTTCCTTCTGCATGTGTTGCAGAGGAGGTGCCTATCTAAGGATGGAGGAGCTGCCTATCGAAGGAGCAGCCTATCTAAGGATGTCCTTGAATGAAGGCTCAGCTTTGCTCTGTTTAACTGCACCTCCTTGCTTGTTTGTTGTACTCCTCTCCTGCTGAGTCACAGACACCGAGCTCTCTCATCTTTCCTTGAATAAATACCACTTCTTTCCTTCTGCACCAGTCTTCTTCTCCAAGAGCCTGGGGGTGAGGTAGGGCTAGGGACAGTGGAGGTTATGTAGGCAATGAGTTCTTTGCCCTAGATACCATCCTTTCAGCAGGCCTTTGCATTCAGCCTTGTAAGAAATTAGTTGAATATTTGCCGTCACTTTGGGAATGGTCAGTTGCAGGGTGTGTCATCCTGGTGTCTATGTGCCACCGAAACCAGCTGGCTGGAAGGGCAGTGCATCTCAACAGAGAGGGAAGGGGCTGTGGCCACAGGGGCTGCCTGGTGCCCAGAACAGGCTGACTGACTGTAAATCTTTCAAGTTCAAGGAGACATGAGCTCTACAGTGGCTGTAACTGAGAGATCAGCTGCTTTTCCACAGTGTGGGCTGGGTGTATATGTGCTGGGAAAGTGCATGCACAGCATGCCAAGGAAAGATCTTGACTGGGAGGGAAATTTTGTGGCCATCCTTTGAGAGATAAAGTCCTGCCTTTTTCCTTCCCCAATGATCAGACTTGGTTGAGGCTGCATCTGTCTCTTCCTCTGCAGCAAAAGGAAAGTGAGGGCAAGGTCCCAAGAGACAGGAGATGTTTGTGCCCAGGTCTGCAATCTCCAGTCTTTCAATGTGTCAGCAACCAGGTGTGAGAGGGAGGACATCTGTGGCTCTGCAAACCTCCTAGACACAAATTCCCCTCCACTTTCTCTGGGAACATGGACTGTAAAGTGAAACTGATGATGGCCTCTCTGGCCTTAGGTAACTGGCACGTATGTGGGTGCTGTGCTGGTGCCCTTTAGGGGCAGAGGTGGGGCTGACCTACCCCATACAAATCTGCTGGGAGAGTTTTGACAGATGTTCTTCTAGAAGTGATTTTTGTCAGCGAGCTCCAAGCTTTTCAGAAGTGCTAGAATTTTGGAAAGGGAGTGGTTGGAAAACTGCTCATTTTCAAGCTCCGCAGGCAACTGCAGAAGTGGAAGTCAGGTACCACTTCATGGAATGACAACACATCTAGTTACTGAAATAGTTTTTGATCTGTAGAATGAAATTTCCTCCAGCAGTGAAGACCTTCACTTCCACATGCACATGTGCATCTGAGAGCAGCAGCTCTGGCTTTATGTCATGTATGTTTGTTGGCTCTTGGCGGGGGGTTCATGTGTTCTGAGTCCTGCTCTTGTCCCAGGGCTGGCAGTGGGGCAGGTGAGACTGGTGGAACAAGGGCTCCTTTTCCAAAGCCTGTTGGGGAAGTGGGAGTGGGGTGAGAGAGCTTTGAAGGATCAGGCAAAGTGGGCTTAGGACAGCCTGGGAGTCCCCCAAAATGGAGTGGGGAGCAGACAGGCAGCTAGCTCTGGGAGGGGACAGAATTCCTCTAGGGATCAAGGGATCCCTGTGGATCCAGCTGCCCACCCCTTTTAGTTGTCATCTTGAAACCAAGCTCTGAAGCTTACAAAAGGACACTGTGGGTGGAGGAGCACTTCTTATTAAAGGCCTTTTATCTCTCTTCTGCCTTCCCAAATCTCTCTGCATTGTCGCTGTTATAAAAGGAAATTGTTTTAGACTGTAGTTTTAAAAAACACAGTCTTTTACATTTCAAAGCCCTTTGGATGTTCAGTTTAAAGCAGGTTAGTCCCAGTTTATGCAACAAACTTTCCAGTGAAGCCAGAATAGTTACACACTGGTGTCCTGTTCTGTATTCAAAATTGCAAAAAACTCCCAAAATTTAAAAGCTGGGAAAATTATATCCTATCCACAGCCTGGTTAGGGGCAGCAGTGATTCCCCTCAGCTCTGCTCTCCTAAGGCCCATCTCTGGAGAGGTGTGGGGAATAGTACACCTACAGAAGTGTCTGTTTTCTAGGAGAGCACACATTTACAATCATTTTGGTCTACAATTCTTCCAGGTAGGGAGCAGTAAGCTGGTAGGTACCACCAGCTTGCCATCGTGTCTGCCTTCTTAGTGACTGACTTTTGCTCTTGGACTCATGCCTGGGGTGGGTCAGGGGGTTCCCCATACTTCTCCTGCTTCTTACAGAGGGAAACAAGTGTTACTTCAGTGTTAATAAAACCACCACCACCCTTTCAACCATTCATATATTCAGCCTTGAGGCTATAGCAGAGACCATGCCGTTTATTCAATATTCAATGCAGTGCAGCCCCCGTGTGGCACAAGGCTCTTCGTGCACCTTAGGGCACTTGCTGCAGCATTTGTACATTTGTACCAGCGCAGATGCCGCCTAAACANAGCAGGTTAGTCCCAGTTTATGCAACAAACTTTCCAGTGAAGCCAGAATAGTTACACACTGGTGTCCTGTTCTGTATTCAAAATTGCAAAAAACTCCCAAAATTTAAAAGCTGGGAAAATTATATCCTATCCACAGCCTGGTTAGGGGCAGCAGTGATTCCCCTCAGCTCTGCTCTCCTAAGGCCCATCTCTGGAGAGGTGTGGGGAATAGTACACCTACAGAAGTGTCTGTTTTCTAGGAGAGCACACATTTACAATCATTTTGGTCTACAATTCTTCCAGGTAGGGAGCAGTAAGCTGGTAGGTACCACCAGCTTGCCATCGTGTCTGCCTTCTTAGTGACTGACTTTTGCTCTTGGACTCATGCCTGGGGTGGGTCAGGGGGTTCCCCATACTTCTCCTGCTTCTTACAGAGGGAAACAAGTGTTACTTCAGTGTTAATAAAACCACCACCACCCTTTCAACCATTCATATATTCAGCCTTGAGGCTATAGCAGAGACCATGCCGTTTATTCAATATTCAATGCAGTGCAGCCCCCGTGTGGCACAAGGCTCTTCGTGCACCTTAGGGCACTTGCTGCAGCATTTGTACATTTGTACCAGCGCAGATGCCGCCTAAACATCGTACCTTT
>VWZP01003551.1:0-16124 GCA_013396995.1 Dicaeum eximium | reverse complement strand
TTTTTTTTTTTTTTGACAGTCCAGAATGCTGGTTGAGTTGAGCGAATGGCTGGATTTGAACACCATCAGAGAAAAATAGATAGCTTAGTGAAAGAAAAGCTTTGCAATTTGTAATTTCACAAATACCTTTTTGCTAAACCCAAAACCTAAACCTTTTTTTTTTTTTTTCTGCTTGTAGGAAATGTCTTCTGAAGGAGGGTTTGCTGTTGTTTGTCCCCTCATCAACAGATCTTTAAAAATGTCAAAGGTTCATCTCATTCATAGAGGTTTCTCCTCAAGTTACACTTTGGTGTCTGAACCTAATACTGTCTTCTAATACAGGTGTAGGCATGCACAGAAATTTTTTCACAGCAGCATGCACTTAGGAAGGCCTGGGCAATCTTTCCTTTCTTTACAGTGGTTATCATCAAGACTTGACTAGAAGGGACAGCAAAAACACATCCTTAACAAACAGAGCACCCAGGGCATTTGGAGGACAATGAGCAGAAAGAAGTTTCTTTCTAGAGCTGCCCTGAAAATGTCTGTAATTCCATGGCTCACCTTAGGTTTGATTATATTTTTTTTTTCCAGACAGGCAAGCTTGACCCATATTATCCCAAAGTATCTGGACACAAGGGAAATGTTCTGGACATAAAGTGGAACCCATTCAATGACTTTGTAATTGCTTCGTGTTCAGAAGATGCCACAGTAAGTTTACCACCTTGTCCTCTGTGTTAGTACCTGGCTAATGTGCTTTTTGGAGAATGAAGTTAAAAGAAACCAAAAGCTCATGGATGAGATGTGAAAGCATGCATATACTTACTTAAGGAGTCAGGTAAGAGTAAGATTCCTTTCTTTCTCCTGAGTTCAGACCTGTGTGATGCCTTCCAGATGATATACCAAATCAGTGCAATAAGGAAGATCTGTTTTGTGGGGGCTTGTGCCTTTTGCTGGTGTGCTTGAGTGATAAAAACATAGTATGAGTTTAAAATGGAATGGCTACTCAAGTTTAATCTCTTTTGAAACTCTGTCTTTACTTTAGAATAAAAGCTTCAACACAAGGTTATCTGGACCAGCTCTTTCAGATTAATTCCCTGCAGAGCAAGTTTGAGCTTGTTCCTGCCCTCCGTTGCTCTGTGAAGTCATGCTGGGTCAGTTGTGGTGAGGAATATGCATCCTGCAGTTCTGCAGTGGGTGCTTTGGCTGAAGGTAGTGTGGTTAAGATGGAGACACTCTAGCAATTGAAAGATTCAAGTCATCTTTGTAGGGGACAATTCAGCTCATATCTACCTACTGGAAAGTCACTTTCAAAAGGTCTTGTATTTAGTGTGATGTTGAAGTCACACTTGCTGATAAGGGAGGACATCTACTATAGCTACCATGCTTTTTTCCAGATCCCGTATGAGATCCCACTGGGTTTATTCTCACTCTGCCATACAGCATCAGGGAGGTTTCTCCTGTTATTTTCTCCAGCCCTGGCTTGGTTCACATGCTCTGCCATTTTAGTTCTGTTCCTCCCATGGGTAATTTTTTCCCTTCCAATGTAGTTATTGACTGCTATAGCCTGCATTTCAAGACAGAGCCTGGGTCTATTTTCTCAGTAATCTTGTGAGTATTGAAGGCTTTTATCAATTTACCTGGAGGCTGCCTCTTCTCCAGGCTGAGCAAACCCATCTCCCCCAGCTTCTACTAACAGGGTGAAGTGCTGGACTTCTGAGCATCCTGGTGAGCCTCCAGCATCTTTCTTGCCCTGGGGAGTAAAACTGGATGCACTATCCCCAACTTTCTTTTCCAGTTTTCTCCAGAAACTTCACACTGGATCATTCCTCGGACTAAAGAATGGAAACACGGAGCATGTCACTGGTCTCAGTACCAAAGGTTGTTCCAAGAAGTCTGTCTGTCTGTGACTGTACTCTCTTTTTACTACCCTCCCATCCTTATCCTAGCACCAGGGAATGGTATCTTAGGGGTCCTCTGTGCTGTGACATGGCGTAGAGACATCTCCTCCCTGCCCACTAAGCAGCAAGGACAGCAGACTGTGTTTCTTGGTGTGACTATCTTTCCTGGTACCTTGTAGCTAGACCTTGTATGTCACTTTGTCCAAGCCCTACCCAAAGAATTGGGTTGCTCCAAGCCTTTTTCACAGGAGCTGGGATGATCTCTAAGGCTACAGATCCTGCGGCCTCTCTAGGTCCTTCTTCCAGGTGTTGAGTACCCTTCTGGGGAAAATGGGATGCCTCTGATCTCCAGGCGTTGCCATCTTGCCATATACACCCATTGTCTTTGATGCTGTCCTTGTGTACCTTCAAAGAGTTTGGCTCCATCTTCTCTGTGCCTTCCTGCTATGCACTTGAAAGGCAGCCAGAGAGTGAACAAATTGTTTTCTCTCCAGATTTGGTTTTCAGATTTGCTGTGCTACTGCCTCCTTCTCATCTGTCTGCTGTTGGGCTCATTCTATGGAGTCAGCACCTTACTTAACCTGGCCTGTTCTGCAGAGCTCAGATCGGACATACTGTTGAGATGTCATCACGACAATATTTCCCACTCCTTTAAGAGAAGTTTGAGAAAGGTTTTTTGAGGGTCACAGAGGTGCCCACCACTTCCACTGGGCTGGACATGAGAGGAAAAGCCTTCCTTCCTGCGGCGGGTCTGGGTCTCAGCCCGATGGTCCACCGCACTTCCCCGTGATCGTCACCAACGAGGGAAGAAACGGAGGAGCCGCTGCTCCAATCCACGCCGTGATTGCTAGGATGGTAAAACACTTCCACGAGCAAGAAAGAAAAGGGAGCAGCAGGTTGCGTTCCACGAGCTTTATTGCTTGGGGCTGGCAGACGATACCAAACACCCAAGTGCTGTGAAGGGACCAAGGGCTGCAGCTCCCTGAACAGGGGGAGGAGCAGGGTATATAACTGACCGGATAGCGAATAGGAAAACAGCAGAGGAGGGTCCAGGTAAGTGCGAACAAATGAAATTTGGGGGATACAAGACTGGCAGGAGCGCCAACCAATTACAGAACAAATGGAGGAGAATTCTCTAGAAAGAAGGAGGGGAAAGGGGTGTGTTCCCACTGATGGATGGCCCGTCTCCCAGGCGACGGGGGAGGAGACTAGGGAGTGACATCCCAGGGGCAGGCCAGCTCTAGATCCCCGTGGGATGCTGCACCTTCCTGTCTGTTGTTAAAAGCCTGGTGCTGCTCACTTCCATTTCTGAGCATTAGTAAGCCACTAATGCAAGACTTGTGTGCAAGGCCCATTGCTTACTGGGCTGTGCCTCCCTTTGAGGAAGACTACAAGCTTCTGAGTAGATGATGGAAATTTCACTTCTCCCACATTTCTCAGAGGTTTCTTGACCATTAACCAGCCTTTCTGGAGATTGCCTTGGTGGTACCACTGTTACAAAAAAAATCGGTAAAAATAAAAACTCCTTGACACTAACGTAGCATTAAGAAGCAGACATTCTTTATTCAGCCAGGTGCATGAGGGGATATCTCCTTTGAAATATCATGCATGCTGACTACAGAATAAACTCCTGTTTAGGTACTATATTTTATGTACATAGTCACTGTTTTTTCCCTGAATAAACATACATATAATAATAATTTCCCTCAGATCAGTAACGTATTTTCCTTCCCTTTTACACATGCATTCTTCTTTCTTGTGGATCTCTTTGGTTATCCCTGGTGGTCAGTGACTCCCAAAGTCCTACTTGACATACATCACATGATCAAGTGGTAAATGTTGGCACATCTGGGCTGGTTGCTTTCCAGTTCTTCTTACAGAATGTGCATTGTGCAGTTCCACAGGCCAGTGGTCTTTGAAGAATAGGCATTGTGTTAGCCCGCCAGGTGCAGACAATTTTTCATCTGGCAGCACTGCAGCTTTCATAGCTGGAGCTATGTAGAATGGTGCTTTTGGGCATGGGAAGGATTGCATGTTCTCTGTGATCACTGAGTTCTAGTTCCCACTGCTGTTTGAGGTGGGCTTAGGGCTGAGGCCAATGCAAATGGCCAGGGGCTGAGAGTTTGAACTTATCCTCTTAGCCCTTCTGTTCTTCTTGGCAAATCATCAGGCATGAAGAGTTCAACTTGTTGGACTCCCCCTCTGGTTAGAGGGGCAATTCTGTGCCTTTTACTTAATTTTATCAGGCTTCCTTCAAGATGTAGCAGGGTAGACAGCTTGTTCATGCTTGGATTGTCTGTGCTTGCCCTACAGGCCTAAGTCCAAGACCTGCTTATTCTGCACACTAAAGAACTGGCAATTTCTGCCATTTAATGCAGCCTGAGATTCCAGCCAGGTGCTTTTCTCTGCTTTTATCACCAACCATTTCACAGAATGAGGAGTGGATGGTTCATTCTAGGCAGTTCTTGTCAGCATGTACACAACCTATCTTTTTCCTTTTGAGGCTTCTCAGCCCCATTCCTTTAGTGACAGCTGTTGGACAGCTGTAAGGGATCAGTCAGTCTGATTGTAAAGTGTAATGTTTTCTCTAACTGCTGTAGAAGTTCACGTGGGTACTGCTGGACTCTACAGCTGTTAAGTTTTCTGGTGGGCTTGATTCCTTATGGGATAAACGCTGCTGAGAAGGGTGCTTATGATGTTTTCCAGGAGCTCCCACAATTTGGGTCCGCTTGTTATTTGTCTTAGAAAGGAGCAATCCTCATCAACCAAACAGAAGGAGACTTGGGCAGCTGTGGCTGATTTCCACAAATTATGTTCCAAAGAACATTTCGCTTTTGCTTCAGGCTAAGAACTAGAAAAATTATGACACAAGCATAGTAATTTTCATTGAGCCAAAGGATTAATCATCTGTGAGCATCCTAAATACTCGTGTTTCTAGGGTTACTGTGAGAAAGACTCCTTTTATACCCTTTTACATAGGTTCAGACCCTCTTGCTGGTTTCCTCTATTGTTTTCTTCCACCACAGGAGGACAGAGCATTTTTGTCTTCATGCAGCATCCTTCTAGAAGGACCCAGAGCTGTGGGTGGCCCTGTTAGAAGACAGCACACCCCCAGTGCTGAGTGGCTTCCGTGTGGTGCTGCCCTGCAGTGTCTCTGCTCAGGGTGCCTGCTCTGTGTGGTGTTCTGTGAGCTTTGACAAATGGCCTTGTCACTTGCACAGCGTTCAGCACCGGCGCAGCTTTCTGTGACACAGGTTACTGTAGCTGCCACCTCACCAGAGCAGTTCTCAGTTCCTCTGCCAGGTGACACTGAATGGATCCTCAGCACCAGGATGAAGAGAGTCAGTGGAGCAGGAGAGGATTGAGCTAGGATCAGTTGCTGCTGTAATATCATAGAATCATAGAATTATAATATCTTTGGGGACTCAGATTTGTTGGCTCCTGCTCAAAGTTTGTTAAGAGGCAAGGTCTGCAAGATCAGTGGTTTACTTCTTCCCTTTGGGAATTACTTTTCATAATTTTGCTGACAGGTCTAAGGGTTGGTTTGCCAAATTTAAAGAAATCCTGGTAGGACTGCTGTCTGAAGATAGAACATAAAGAGGAGTCTTCAGGTCCACAGAAAAGTAAAGATACAAATGACAAGGAAAGGCATTCAAAAAACCCAGATGCATTCCTATTCACTACAAAGAGAATAGTAATTCCAAGGCAGTTAATAGCTATTGGTAAATTCCAAATTAGCTCCTTCTGAGGAATCTCATGAAGACCCATCCTCTGCCACTCAGGTTAAAATCTGGGACATCCCCAATCACTTGCTACAAGAAAACATTACCACTCCGAAGAACACACTTCTTGGGCACACTCGAAGAGTTGGTCTGCTTGAATGGCATCCCACGGCTGATAACATCCTCTTCAGCTCTGGCTATGACTACAAGGTGGGTCTGTGCTCCTAGGACACCCTGTTTGGCTGCGTGTTCTGAATTTTTTTTAATTTCAAGCTGTAAGATGGTACTAAAGAGTTTGGAAGATACTTTCAGGGGGAGGTTCTATGGTGACCTAAAGGCATAAGGATATTGCTATAAGTTCAAAAGGACTGTCTAATTCTCCAGTCTTCTGATGAACTTCAGTGTACTCTGCACTTCTCATTTACTGAATTGGATACAGCATGCAATGCCATCCACTTTTCTTGTGCTAGTGCATATAACTGTACTGATGTTGTCTATTTTTATGTATAAAATGTGGTTGCAAAGGAAATTAAAATATTGGACATTCTTAGCTGACACTGATATATTACTGTTAGTATCAGGAATTATTTTAAGTGCTGGAGAGCAATCACATATGATGGTAAGACCTATACATGTAGAGAAAAAGATGAAGAAGTGAATAGAGTACACAAAGTCCCTGTGAGGCAGCAAAGGGCTGATTTTTAAAATTATTTTTGCTCCAGATAATGATCTGGAACATCGGTGTCAAGGATGCTGTTCTTTCAAAGCCAGTGAAGATTCTTGATGTTCACAAAGATGTGGTCCTCTCCATGTCATTCAACAGAGATGGCAGTCTCCTTGCCACTGCTTGCAGGGACAAAAAGATACGTGTGATAGACCCTCGTGCTGGAGCAGTCCTACAGGTAGGTTGGGTTCAGAGGTTTGTGATCCATCTGATCTCACCTCTTGGAGTGTTTCCTCTCCTGGGTAGCTTCATTGCCATAGAAGATGATGCATCTGTGCCCTGCATTGCCCAAGGCACTATATGGTGCTGTCCCCTTCTACTTTCCATGGAATGCTTGCTGTCGTTGAAAACAGGGATTTTGTATCCTGATACCATGTTCCTTACTCCTTGAAACCTTACTTAGTTTAGAAAGTCGTGCCTGCAACTACTAAGGTAGCCTGCTGTCTCCCAGATATGTGAATCAGTATTTAGGGAGGTGAGATTAGCTCAGCTGGTCAGAGCAGGGTGCTGCTAACACCAGGATTGTGGGTTTAATCCCTGTGTGGGCCATTCTCTTAAGAGTTGGACTTGATGATCTTTTTGTGTCCCTTTCAACTCAGAATATTCTGTGATCTGTGGTTGAGCTTTTGGGAATGACCCTGAAGAGCTTAGGCCACTTTTTTCAGATGCCTGTGAAATCCTGCTCACCATTGCTCAGCTGGGCTGAGCAGATCTTTCAGGTGTAAGTGAATGAGAGTTTTTGTTGTCATGTCGCGTGAAATGTCGCTATGCAGCAGACGTTGTCTTACTCGTGCAATGTCCTTTCTCTTCTACAGGAAGGAAGCTACAAGTGTCACAAAGTCAATAAAGTCTTATTCCTTGGAGACATGAAAAAGCTCTTTTCTACTGGAACATCTATGTGGAATAATAGGCAAATTGCATTATGGGATCAAGTGAGTTGGACCAAAAATCTTAACCATACCAGCTTCAGTTTTCTCTCTTTTGCTGTCACTGTAACTTTCCACCTGCCACATACACAAGAACTGATCTATAACAGCAATTCTGAAGTGATTTTTCAGATTCCTGAAGGGTGATAGGTCTTACTGCTGTGAGACATAACTGAGTTTCTGGAGAAGTTTTAAGCGTAGAAACCTAGGAGAATGAAGTGAATGCTGTGCACATGTCCTGGTTTTGGCTGGGATAGAGTTAATTTTCTACGTAGCTGGCACAAGGTTGTGTTTTGGATGTAGTATTGAAAGCACACTGACATTTTGGGGTGTTGCTAAGTTGTGCTTGCCCTAAGTCAAAGACTTTTCAGTGTCTCATGCTCTGCCAGTGTGCAGGTGCACGAGAAACTGGGAGGGAGGTTATCCAGAACAGCTGATCTGAACTTGCCAAAGGGATATTCTGTACCATAGAACATCATGCTCAACTGGGGGGAGTTGGCTAGGAGTCATGGATTGCTACTCAGGGACTGGTTGGGCATTGGTCAGCGAGTGGTGAGTGGTTGTGTTGTCCATCACTTATTTTTCTTGAGTTTTATCCCTCTCTCCCTTTTCTGTTCATTACAATTGTTATTGTTCAGTATTCTGCTTTTTTTTGTCAATTACTGAACTTCTCACATCTCAACCATGGGTTTACCTTTTTCTGATTCTCTTTCCCATCCCACTAAGGGGAAGTGAGCAAATGGCTGCATGGTACTTAGTTGCTGACTGATGTTAAACCACAACAGCCCACTACTAGAAGAAATTGTTCAAAGGACCTCATGGTTACTGTAGCTCTGACTTAATGTGGTTCTTACTAGTATTACTGGCAAACTGGTCCTGGAAAGAGAAATGATCTCTAGACACAGCATAGTCAGATGAAGCCCTTAGTGAAGAAAAGTGTGTTGGACGTTTTTGATTTCTGATGATTCCTGATGGTAGAGTACCAAAGTAGTGCTTAATTGGTCATTTCCAAGACATGATCTCCTGTCAGGATGGCTGCTAGCCTTATGAAACCCTGCTCTCTTTCATATGCAGTGAGGTGTTTTTACTTTGTCAGCATCTAAATATGTCCCTCTGCATCAACCACCATGCAGCACAATCTTTTGTCTCTTTGTAGTGCTGTCACGCTTTGTTACAAGGCAAAGCATGTAGACCAGGCCTATGATTTGCTATGTTTTGGCTATGTTTGGACATGACTTCTTTGCACATGTGAGAGGCAAAGCAGTATGCTGCTGTCTGAAGGCTTTCCACAATGCTAAGCAGTGCTGAGACCTGTCATAGGTGTCATGTCAGGGTTTTACATACCTGGTTTAAGAGCACAGTGGGAAGATCTGTGAGGCATGTAAAGCCTCCTTAGGGACAGGGATTGGCACAGGGCCTGTCCAGCAGGCCGCTTTCTCAGGTTCACACCCATCTTTGCAACTAAACAGAAGCTCTGGCTTACTGCAGAGTGTAGCTGGTCATTTCTGCAGGAGGAAATGTGTGTTAACCCTATGCTAAATACATGTTAATGTGAGAATCGTCGCATGAACAGCCATGGGACACCAGAGTCTGCCCTGTTGGTCCTCCCAAAATCACTCTCTTCAGAGTGCAGGGATAGCTCTGTACAAGACATGCCAGCTTTGCACATGGAGCGGTGTGCTGTGTCCTCTACATGGCTTCCCTGCCAAAGGCCAGTGGGAGGTTCTGTCCTTGCAATAGGCACCTCCCCACCGTGCAGGGCTGAGACTGCTTGGCTGATGCAGACTGCTCTTGTGGGTGCTGCAATAATGTGAAAGTGTTGCCTTGCTTGACTAGAGGTTTTGAGAGAACATGAGTAAAATTCAGTGTGGAGTTTACACCAGTGATGCAGGTGTACCCTGAAGGCCCCTTCATCTCCTGCAGTCTGGCCCACGAAGAGGCAGGCGATGTTTCTTACTGTACCTACCCTGAAATGCCTGAGGTGTTGTAGTGTTAGGAGCTGGTGCCCTGCCCTCAGTCAAGGCCTGGGACGCAGCAGCCATTTCCCACCCACGGAGCTTTGCAGCAGTCTGTGCACGGCCCCTGCTCGGGGCTGTGGGTCACTGCAGAGCTGGGCTCACATGCCACTGCCAGGGGGGTTCAGGTGGGGTGTCCTGCACTTGAGGGGACTGACGGGTCATTGCAGCTGACTCTTTCTCCTGTGTCCTGCCCAGAATGACCTTTCTGTGCCTTTACTGGAAGAGGATGTGGATACCTGCTCAGGACTACTGTTTCCCATCTATGACATTGACACACACATGCTTTATGTGGTGGGAAAGGTAAGTGCTTTCCACATCAGCAAGTGCAGGCCTGTTTGATTCTGCTGTCAGCCTGTGTTGTGACAGACCAAGGTCAAAGAAGCTCCTGAAGCATGTTAACCTAAGGATATGAGCAGATGGGGTGGGGCCAGAGGGTGCTTCATCATCAGGCCACATTTACAGATGTACCATGTTTATTGTGGAGAGGTACAAGGCAGGGTCCTAACCTTCCCATATAGGAATTTGAGGGTAAACA
This sequence comes from Dicaeum eximium, assembly GCA_013396995.1. Taxonomy (NCBI): domain Eukaryota; kingdom Metazoa; phylum Chordata; class Aves; order Passeriformes; family Dicaeidae; genus Dicaeum; species Dicaeum eximium. Next base: position 6,322 of record VWZP01003551.1, on the reverse strand, counting down.
TTTGGTTCATTGTTGGTCCTACATGGCTTCTTGGGGCCAGGAATTTTTCTCAGGCTGTCATGCTGAGCAGCAGAGTCTGGCTGATGTTGATTTTCTTTGCCTTTAGGGTGATGGAAACATACGGTACTATGAGATAAGCCCTGTGAAACCATACCTGAAGTACCTGATGGAATATCATTCTCCCTTACCACAGAAGGGGATTGGTGAGTGGCAGAATGGCTAATGTTACAACAGGGTTGTGGTTTCTTTATTTTAGAGGCTGCCAGAGTCTAGGACCATCCAAAATACTGTTTAGAAAAGCGAATGGGTCAGGTTCCTCCACACAGGTTTACAGGCATTTACAGTCAGCTTGGCCTGGAATAATTTTCTTTTCCAAATATGAGAGGTGGTGTTACAGAGTCAGAGCTTGGAAAGGGCCCTTTTGACCACCAGAACATGGGCTGGGCAGTTTTACTGGTCACTGCTGCATCTCCTCTCACATACCTGGTCAAGGCGGGAAGGAGGATAGTCTGGATTTAAAGGTGGAGAATGCTCCTTGCCATTTGTCAATCTGCTTTAAGATTTTTGTCTTTTGAGTTCTATTTACATCATTTCCACTCTGCGATTCCTCTGGTAACAGATGCTCCACAGCTTAATGCCGTCAGTCTTTATTGCTTGTCCACCTTCTTTTTTACTGAGATTTCCTATTTAGAAATAGATCTGCTGTGATTAGGTCACCTCTCCTCCCTTGGAGACCCTTGCTTATTAACCTTTCTGTGCACTACCCACTCTCTGACTAATTCAAGTCACAGAATTTAGCTTTCAGCCCTCAGACCTTACTGTTAACCCTTTCTTGAACCTTCTCCGGTCCACTCTCTGAGTCATATTCCTCTACATGTTTATAGGATCATTAACACCCCTCCACACTACCTGTGGACACTCCTGCTCTTAGAGGACGTTGGTACAGATATTTCGCAGCACTAAATTTTGCGCCTGCAGCTTGCCTCCCAAAAAAATTAAAAGGAATATATTATTTAAAACTCAACTGTAAGGATCTCCTCATTATTCAGTTTTTGTAATCCTTCCAGTACAATATCCTTATTTATCATTGTCATAGTCTCTTTAAAAATAGTTTAATAGTAATTAATTTAATAAATAATAAAAAAAGATTAATAGTAATACAAAGTAAGTGTACAGGTGTTTTTAAAAGGCCTAAGTGAATCATGTCTACTTCCCTAACCTGCTTTGTTCAGCTGATCAAGCATACTGCTAAGGTTATTGTACAAAAATTCCTTTTCCATATTACCAAAACAAAATACTGTGTGGAGGAGTGGAGTTTAGATTTACTTTTAAATGAATACATAATATAAGGAGCAGCAGGCCTTCACATAGAATATCCTGCTTAATGAAGTCACTGGGTATTAATAGAAAACTAAACTTGGATGCCATGAAGCAAGGTCTACAAGCATAGGGAATCTCTTTTGTCAAGGGAATTGATGTGGACATAGCTTTGGACTGTACAAGGTAATGAGAGAGAAACCTACTGAGGTTGTCAGGTACTTAGAGACCTTGTGTGGCTTAGTCAGTCCCTAAAACACAAATGGACAGAATTCTCATTCTTGTTTCTGTTTTGGGACAGCACTGGGGGAGGATACTTGCCTGGAAGGTATTTCAGCCATATGGTATTCTTTTCTGGTGTTGTTTAGGTGTCCTAAAATCCCTTCCTAGTGATCCTGATAGTCAAATCCTGTGGCATCACTTGCCAGCTCTGCTCTGTTCTGGTCACTCTATTTGGAGCCCATTAGGGTGAATAAAAAACAGGAGGCTTAGCATGGAAACCACATACCCTCTATGTAACAACATGATCTCACAATAAAAAAAAATACTTAGTCTTGTCATTTGTGCCACTGAGCTAGTTTTGGATGCAGACCTCAAACCATGCTGATGTGGTGCTGATGCTATGACTCCTTTCATTGTTTGATGACCCTTGATGACCCTTTCACATGGCTGATGACATTAACTTTCCTAAGGAGATTTATACTCCATTTATTTCATGCTCTTCCCCCAGGAATGATGCCAAAGAGAGGTCTTGATGTGGCAGCTTGTGAAATTTTCCGTTTCTACAAACTGATTCCAACTAAAAACCTGATTGAGCCCATCTCCATGATTGTGCCTCGACGGGTAAGTCAGCCTCAGGTCATGTTCACATCTGAGGCAAATATGAGTGGAAAAATGAGGGCACTGCCTCCTCTCTGCAACTCTTGAGGGCAGGAGAGTAGGTAGAACAAGAGATTTTCTCTCTCCTGGCATGAGGGATGTAGTTGGCCAGTTTCTGGGGCAGCCCTGCCAACAAACCCTGTCAGGGTAACTCAGGAGTTACTCAGGAGTTAGGTCTCTGTTTAATGTCTGACTTCCCAAGACATGCTGCCCGGTCTGCTAGCTGTCTGTAAACTTCTCCAATAGAATCTGTATGACATAATAACAAAAGAGGGAGAGGGGTTGGAGCTGATGTTGGGTGGCATCACAGTCTCCTTGTGGAAGGAAGAAGAATCACCCTGGTAAAACAGAAACTGTGAATTCATGGGTCTCTAACCCTTGGGTAGAGTTGTGTTACAGACAGTTGTTCTGCAGCATGTAAGGCATGACCTGTTACCCTGAGGGTGATGTGAGACTTACTCCTAGTAAGTCTCAGAGCTGGTGTCATTAGAGGAAGAAACAGGCCTTGAATCTGTAGCTAGCCAAGGTAGCTCCCGTGTGGCTGTATGGACAGAGGTACATGGGAGATGTCAGTACTGTGCTCCCTACTTCCAGAAAGTAGAATATGAAAAGGTGAGAGTTCCTTGAATTCAGAGACCAGGGAGAACTAATGGTCACTGCAACTCCCAGCCAGGTGTGTTCCTCCAGCTTTATCTCCTTGCCCAGTTTCTGATTATCAGCTGATAATCAGCTGATGCTTTGTGACTTGTCCATCCTTTGTATCCATGTATTCATCCTCAGGAACACGATTTCATGGGAGTTGAGTTAGCCTATGTCAACTTCCCCCAGTCTGAAGACCTGACAAGCATGAATTAAATTAGGCCTTCAGATGCAATTCTTCTGAGCTGAGGTGAGGAGCAGAGAGGTTCACAGCAGGTGACAAGGCTTTATGTCCCTGCTGGTGAGTGCTCATCACACTCCCTGTGCTGAAGGGGAATAAGTTAATTTATCCACCACAATCCAGTATGACTTTAAGCCAAAATCTCACTGGCATAGTTACTCTGGACTTCTGTTTGCTTCCAGTCAGAATCATTCCAGGAAGATATCTACCCCCTGACTGCAGCAGCCCAGCCAGCACTGACAGCACAGGAATGGCTCGTCGGGATTAACAAAGGTCAGCACATGGAGAGCTCCCCAGCCCTTCATGTCCCCAGGGCTTGGGTAAGCTGCTGCCAGCTCTCTGGCCTCTTACCTGCCAGAGAAAGAGGAAAGAGGGAAAAGAAGAGGCATAGTAAATATGGCTGGAAGCTAAAATAACTTGGTGGCTGTAAATTCTGGAAACTGCTCTTCACATTTCTGGGTGTGGTTTGTGAGTGCTCACTTGTCTCCTTCCTCCCTAGAGCCTTGCTTGGTATCCTTGAAACCAGGCTCTGAAGCTATGAGCTCCCTACCACAGCCTCCTGAGCCAGAGTCCCTCATGGAAACTACTGACCTGAGCCGGCAGCAGGGAGTGCGTGGAAAGGTGCTGTTAGTGGAGGAGCAGGAGGAGCCAAGGGACATGGAAGATCGCAGAAAAAGGCTGAAAGTGGAGGAGAGACTGCCAGAAGATGAGCAAATGTGCTGCTCCAATGGCTTTGACATATTTGAGGGTCCACCACCGAGAACTGAAAATGAGGTATGAGTGTCTGGGGTGAAGTGTTGGGGCCACAGGGGAAGCCCAAAGCCAGATGACAAAACGATGCCATTCACATGGTGGCAATTCAGGGAGGGTTTATTTTGCAGGCCTGTGTCAACGCAAGCTCTTTGTGGTGGCAAAAGCTCTGCCTGGCCTGACTGCCACATGGGAAGCAGAAATTTGGCCCTGCAGCACCCCAGCTGAGGGGTCTGGAAAGGAGGGGGCAGTCAGCGTTCTCACTTCCTAGGCATTCTGGTGGCACAGACCTGCCTGATGACTGGCTGGGCACAGGGTGGTCCTTGTGACATCAAGTTCTGGAGAAGGGAAGGGGTTTTGTGCAGGATAACCCTTAGGTGAGAACTGCAGTCAGCAACCCTGGTGAGGCAGCAGGGGTTCCTGTGAAAGGAGTGGGTGTACTCCTGGTGCATCCATGTAGTCTTAACTGCCTGACTGTACTGTGGACCCTGATGTGAGACAGAGTGTACATCTGCAGCTCACTGCTGAGGGACAGCTTGTTAGTGCAGTGCTATGGAGGTTGGCTGCTGGCTGCAGCATGCACCTGGGAAAGACTCTAGAAAAGATTCTGGCAGCTCTGTGATCTGTCTTTAGTCATGGAAAACCACCTCTCTGTATAGTAATCAAAGCTGGCACAGTGGTACATATTTCTGGTGATTTGTCAGCCTCCCACTGTTTGCACTCAGGGACATTTTCAACTACATGCAGTGTGTTTGATTTTAGGAACCCTGGAATAATTTTCTTCCCCTACTTGTAGTGAGGTCCCCTTTCATCTCTGCAAGCATTTAGCATCTGCACATTGATAGGGCAAGAATTTCCACATCTGAATTTCCCTGTGATGTGAAAAAGGGTATTTTTACACCTGAGCTGGCACCCCAAGGTTACAGAAGCAGCCCTTGCAGAGCTGGGTGCTCTGCTGTATGCATAGTGATGCCAGTCCCAACTGGAAGAAGAAGAAAAAGGACTTGCCCAAGGTCAGAGAAGGAGATGTGGCAGACCCAGGAATTTAGACTCCAAATTCTTTCTGTGAAACACATGCAGTCACAGCCCAATCTAGTGGGCAACAGGAGCACTGCTGATGTTGTCTGTTGGTTGAAGGCCTCCTCCTTAGATGTTTCTCTCAGAAGTGATGTGACTGTTCTGGTGGCATTGTCAGGTTAAGCCTAAGTTTTCTTAGTGTAAAGTAAATAAAATGTGTGTTTTCTTACAGCTTTTACAGATGTATTACCGGCAACAGGAAGAAATCCGTCGACTACGTGAGTTGGTAATCCAGAGAGATGTGCAAATTAAACAGCTGGAGCTGGAGATCAGAAACCTCTGCATGGACATAGGCAATTACTGAGGTTGCTGGCCTGCAGGTCTTTGTACCTCTGGACACAGGGCGAGACTCCATTCCTGCAGACAACTCCTCCTAGGTTTTTCACTGGGGGTAAAATTGATATTTCAGGCAGCACGGACTTCCCTGGTTTGTGGTGGTCACATTTCCCTGGTTTGTGGTGGTCACATTTCCCTGGCTTGTGGTGGTCACATTTCCCTGGCTTGTGGTGGTCACATTTCCCTAATCATCACAGTTTTTGATGGATTGGCTGCACTTCTGGCTCCCCCTTGCTTGCCTGCTCAACAATGTCAGAAGCTTGTGTATTAATGCTAGTGAGAGACTTTGGAAAACCTTGCTCTTCTGGTCCTGGAGAAGCTACATGTTAAGCTCTAGGAATGACCTGTTTTGCTGCCCCTCCACATGACAGGAGAATGGGAGACTGAAGGCAGCTGCCAGCTTCTTTTTTCACCCTGTGGCCCAGCAGTATGGCTCCTGTGGCTGCTCCACCCTTGCCCAGGGAGTCTGCTCTGCTGAGCTTCGGCAGCACCTCTAGCTCCAAAGTGATCTTATGCACTCCTCTCACCTCACAGCTTGGCCGTGCCCCCAGGTGCTTCGGGAAAGCCGTGGCTGCCCTGACCTGGTGCTGGGGATAGCCCCACGCCGGGGGCTGCCCGGCGGGTACCAAGGGCTGGCACTTCTGTGACAGGAAAAGGAGAGCCGGTGTTGGAGGTCCTGCTTTAAAAAGGTGATTGTGTGGGCTAGTTCTCACCAGAGAAGCTGGAGTCTCTATGTCCGGTGAGTCGGTGGCCTTCTTTCCCTTCTTCTGCCAAAGACCAGCTGCAGTCAACTGGGGGTCATCAGAGATGTGAGGACATTCAAAGCTGCACAGTGTTGACAGTGGGGGAGTTTGCTAAGAGGGTTTAAAAGAATGAGCGAGGACTTGGACCCCCAACCCACTGCAGGCATTTCAGCAATGGTGCTAGAAGTGTTGTGCCAACCAAAGTATCACAATACCATAAAATTCACAATCCCCAAAATTCACAGAATCACAGAATCACTAGGTTGGAAGGGACCTTCAAGATCATCGAGTCCAACATATGCCCTAATACCTCAACAAAACCATGGCAGCGAGTGCCACA
>VWZP01003549.1:525949-554081 GCA_013396995.1 Dicaeum eximium | reverse complement strand
CGGGGGGATGCTGAGGCCTGTGGGACAGCAAGATGTGTCAGCTGCGCTGTGGGCCCTGAAGTCGGGATGTGCCAGGGATGCTGTGCCCTCGTCCCTGAGGTAAGCCCTGCTCAGTGTCAAGGCCCTCAGCAGTAACTTCGCAGTGTCTGTTCTGGCAACGAGAGGGTTGGTTTGTTTGGGAACACAAAGACCTTGAGAGTATTTTTGATCAAGGTGGGATGGTGTGAATAGTACCGATCACGGATCAGATTTTTTTCTTGTGTGTTCACCATTAACTTTGACAGTTTGCATCTGCTAACACAGGCTGTGTTTCACTGCTTCCATCTGAAAGGTTATTTGGTACCTGCATTCCTTTCGCAGTCACTAAATGGACTGTGAGAATTAAGCATCTCGTAAACATGAAGGCGTGACAACATTAAAGCAGATTTCTGTAGTTTTCTCATGTCTTTTTGAACTGGGGAACCAGGATAAGTCTTGTGTCATTTAATTCTGTTCAAATAGGAAGTGGGCAGCAGTCAGTGACAGGAGTTGAAGCTTCAGATGATGCAAACAGCTACTGGCGGATCCGTGGGAAGAGTGACAGCAGTTGCCAGCGTGGGACACCAGTGAAATGTGGGCAAGCCATACGACTTACCCATGTGAACACTGGGAAAAATCTGCACACTCATCACTTCCCATCACCACTCTCCAATAACCAAGTGAGTTGGTTTGAATCTTAAGCTTTTGTATAAGCAGTGCATGCTATTGACATTAGTCTCTTCAGTTACTTGGGTTTTTGGAGAATCAGGTTTGGGTACTAGCTGCCAGAAGCAGTATTTCTGTCCATTTCCAGATTAAAATATAGGCTTTTCTGCATCTTGAAATGATGTATTTCACTTCTTGACAGAGGTAATATTTGGTCTGTGCCAGTATTGGTCTTTCACAGTACTTTGAACAAATCTGCTTTTTTTAAATTTTTCTGCACCGTTGCTACGGGAAGGCTGTTCTGAAATATTTGGTGTTTTCTAGATGCAGGAGATTGAGTATCTCCCTCACCACTGTGAAGATTGACTAAAGCCAGGCAACTAGTCATGTGTTATAACATTAGGCATTCCTGTGTCCATGTTCCTTGTTGATCCAGTCTGTTAGTCCCAGTTGTCTTCTTGCTATCCCTATTTCATTTCACTGTTCATATTTATCTGTCCTCCTTCCACAGGAAAACTGAATCTGCTCTTACAGATTTATTTATTTGTAATTTTGTACATATATAGAAGACTGTAATTTCTAACTGTAATTCAGTCCCAGAAGAAATACTTCTCCAAGATTGAAAATCTCTCGTAAATAATGCAGTTGTTGGAAGATTTTTGTTGTTAGTCATGTCAGTCTTCCATCACACTATGTAGATAGGTTGTTGCATTCAAACTTGGAAGATCTGACTCTTTGTGGAAAAAATTTTCTTTCACCATGAGTAAAGTGGCTGAAACAATAAGGTTCACCTCTCTGTAGGGTGTCTAGATAATCTGATTATTAGAAGAAGTGATGGAAAGATAACATTTCCAAAGAATTGTTTAAGGGAAAGATTGACCCTAAAACCTTACCCTGGGTTTCATTGTTCAGTATAGACACTTCATATATTGTCATTAAGGTGATAATGTTCAACTGTCATTGTGGGGTTTTGTTTTGTTTGGAGTCTTTTTAGCACTTTTTGCTCAGATTAGAGGTTGGAGTTTGTTGGCACTTCGTGTTTAGATAGCAGTGGTAGAACCTTACTGCTTTTGGCTTTGGTAACTGCTGACAAAGCAAGACAGCAACACTTCTTTCCCATCCTTGTCTTTAACTGTGCCGAGTCTGTGGTTGATACTTGTGTGTCCTGGAGGTGTTGGCTTACCCTTTCACTTCAGGAAGCTTGTGTCTCTAACAGGAAGTAAGTGCCTTTGGGGATGATGGCGAAGGAGATGACCTGGATGTCTGGACTGTGCAGTGCAGTGGCACTTACTGGGAGCGGGAGGATGCCGTGCGCTTCAGGCACATGGGCACGGAGGTGTTCCTGTCCATCACGGGGGAGCAGTACGGGCACCCCATCAGGGGCCAGCGGGAGGTCCATGGCATGCCTGCTGCCAACCACCACAACTATTGGAAAGCCATGGAGGGAGTCTTCATCAAACCCAGTCTGGACCCTGCAAAACACGATGAGCTCTGAATTGACACGGGATCCGAAATGCTTCCTTTGACTCCGGTGTTTGGAGATGCTAATCCTTGGTCTCTTCTAAGTCCTGCCTTGCCTGAGTGACTGTTTTTCTGTATTACTGAAGGGCATTAGATCATTCTAGGAATGCAGCACTTCTGTGGGGAATGGCTTCTGCCAGGTTCAGCCACTGACATTTAGTTGGTGAAATCCTTTCTGAATTTCCAAGCTTTATTGGTGAAACTAGTTCATACATCTGTTAGGTTTTGTTGTCATTTGTTTGCTTGTTACTTTTTCTTGAATTCGAAGGAAATGAAAAAATGAAAGTAGTACTTTTCTCTAGTCTCAAGTACAATAAAACTTCGTATTTTGTAATCTTTTTCCAACTATAATTAAATATTTAGAAACTAATTTATACATCCTAGTGAAAGAATGTTATTGATGAGAGATGGATTGAGTGTAGAAATGGAAAAATTGTTCTGAAATACGGTGGTTTTTGAATGACTTGCAGTCAGCTATTCAGTCTTTGAGTTAAAAAAAGTATCCATTTGAAAATTGCATCCAATGTCTCATGGGAGTTTCATTCTGTATTGTATTGGAAGATTTGAAATTATTGTGTATGCTGGAGTAAGAAAACAAAATTTTAATAGTTTTACTTTGTCCAAGAAATTCAGATGTTCTAGTGGTGGTGGTACAGCTGATTGGCCATTGGTAAGGCTGCTCTGCTCTATGAACAGGTGCAGAAAACTGCTGCTTGCTTAATTAATATTAGAATTTTGCAAAGTTTCTTACGGTGCAAAGGAGCAATTGAATTTGGCTTACTTCTGTGTCAACTCTACAAGGTCAGTATGACAATCCAGGTGAATAAATAGTGAGGCATACACCTTTGTGGGCTTTTTATGTATGAATCCATAAGAGAAGAGAAAAAAAAAATCTGAGACAATGGTTTGGTCATAGGTTTCTGACAGTGGTATGCACTGGAGAGCTAGCAAGGAATCTTCACGGAACAAGTTAACAATTTCTGTGTTCCTCTGTAAAAATAAATTAATTCTTAAGTGTGTTTTTTACTGAGCGTTACTGGAAATACTGATTAAAATTCAAAATACCATGTGTTTGCGATTTTGTTTCAAATTGGAAGGCTCACTGAATGAGTGAGAAAAGTCAGAACATTCAGGTGTTCTTGTTTCCATGTATAATTACTGATTACCTTGCTCATTAGTCAATCAGTTAAAGAAGCAGGAAACTGATTTGCTGCTCATACAGCTGCAGTGTTGGTGTTGTGTTGAGAGGCTTCAGCAGGCATTTGAGTTCAGCTATACAAATCCAGGGGGCTGCTCTGTGCACCTCATGCAGGAGTGCTGCCCAGGCTGGCTCCAGGCTTTATTTAAGGATTTCCTGCTAGGGAAGATCAGTCCAAACTGTATGGAACAAGGAACCTCTGTAACAGCATTTCTGTGTACCTCGCTATTTTTCTTCAAAGAAAAAGGTAAGACCGCTTTTCTGCTAATTTTAGATGTATGTGTGTATTTAAGGATTGCAGGCATTTTGGAGATTAAGTAGACTGGCTTTTGCTTTTTTGTATTAGAAGTAAACTTTCCTGTGATTATTACTTCAGGTTCACTGATGCTCCTGACTAATTGGTATTGAGGTTATAGCTATAAAAGGATAACTATTTAAAAACAAACCAAACCTGCATAAACAAGCTTTTCCTTTATTAAGGAGAGCTTTTCTTTTGAAGGTAGTATATACATAAACACAAAAAATGTGATAGCATTTGACAGGAGGAAGAGATAGTCTTGGCAATGAGTTCTCTGTCACTAAGAGCTAAAATGCTTTGTGCCTACACCATATGGGCTTAGTGCTTGTGCACCTGTTGAATACTAAATTGGCTGAGAAGGGCTAGAGCTGTGGGGCTCATCTCAGTCTGTGTGCCAGGTATTATCCTTACCCAATGATTGTGCCTGGATGTTTCTGTCCCTAGAAAAGGTGGTTTTCAGTCTTATTTATGATGCTTGAGTGGGATCTCACTGGACCTCTGGCTTTCTGTTCTGGATTTGAATCAAATTGGTTTGGTGAGGCTGTGGAAAAACTGACTTTTAGTCCTTATTGCTTACTTTCTAATATGTTCTGTTTTGAAAAATATTTGTACCTTTTGTTCCTAAAGAACCAACCTGCCACACACAAATATACCCATGAATACCTTATTTAAAGATGTGTTCAACAGTATTCCTGTCGACTGAGTTTCCTTCACTTCTGATTCTGACCAAAGAGTAAACATCACTTAGCCTTAATATTTCACTTGGGCATGTGTCACAATAGTTGGGGGGGGTTTGTTTGGTTGGGGTTTTTTCCCCAGTTTTTATCCCTGTAAGTGTTGTTCTGAAGGACTCTCAAATAAGGCTGGTTGAAGTACATCTTACTTTGGAAAGGTCTAATATAGTACTGCAAGAGCTGTTGGTACTCAGAGCATGCTGAATTCAGGCTACAAAAGTCACGTTAACGTAGGAAGTGCTAAAATTATAGCTGTGAAAAATGGTGGCTTGTGCTCCTGTGCAAATACTGGGATTTCAGAGTGTGATTCAGGTGTTTTTATTTGCTTTGGCTGCTCATAATTTGATTTTTCAGTCCTGCCCCCATGGGTGAGGATTAGAGACTTGGAGACTCTATTTTTGTATTGCTGTGTGATGGTGTTTGTTTTCCATATGATTTTATTGTCTGCCTAAAGCTGTTGGGGCTCTAGGGTAAAACATGAAGTACTGAGAGATGTAGATATAAAAGTTGGGAGTGCTGTTTTGTTTCTTTATTTTAAGGTGATAAATTTTATACCTCCTGTCAAAAATCTCTGTATGCTTCAAGGCTAAATGAAACCTGTTTATTTTCATTTCTGATACTAGCAGGAAATAATTCTTTCAATTAACTGACAGATGCTTTCCTGTTTCTTGCCTTTTTACTACAAGAACTCTCTGAAAAGGTGCACTAATGTTGCTTTGTACTCTTCCTTTAAGAAACCAGAAAGGCTTTTGGGGAAAGAATTAGAAGTATCTGTATTTATAATTGTTCTCAGTGGGAATAGTTACTAGTCAGTCTTTGAAATATGTTAAATAGTGCATTTTACACATATGTATATATCTAGTTCAATATGAAATGACAAAGAGTTCCTTAGATATGTTAATTTTGGAGGTAAGTGTGTGCCTACAGATATCTTTATTTCTGGAAGCTCCTTAAAGCTCTGTACAACTGCTCTGCATGTGAACATTTGCCACACGTTTTGACTTTTTAGTCAGGATGAATGAGACCTGGGTTTTAGTTCTTCCAATGTGCTGGAAGGAATGTGCTGCTCATTGATTCTTCATTCTGAATGTTGATGCTAAATATAAACCAGTGTTTGTATTTAAATGGTATAACCATAATTTAATTTATTATGTTTAGGAATACTAATTGAGTCTATCTGTTCTTGTTAGGTTAAATTAGCATATCTTTTTAAAGAGGAAAAAAATACAGTCAAAACAAGCCTGTAACAATGACTTACTCAGCAGTATTTTTAAGCCTGTTAGTTTTGCTGAATCTTCTCTGTCTTCTGCCTGCCTTCCCCAGCAGTGAAGCAGTAGCTGGCACTGTAGTTGCACCATGTTTCACACCTGGCCTAGGCAGAGGCTGAACTGTAGCAGTGTCTTCTTCCAGCAGCAGCATCCTGCTGGTGTTTGACTCCCTGCTTGGCATCCTTGCTGCCTCTTTGTTAAATTCCCTGCTGGCAGCTGAGAGCTGGCTGAGGGCCTATCAGAGATTTGTGTATGTCGTGTGTCTGATGCTAATGCCCCTCTTTCCTAGTTTTGAGTTCGCATCTGTGCCCTTTTGGTTTTGCAATTTTCTCTTTAAAAATGTCTCCTGTAATCCAGCTTTGGGCCACCAATCAATTTTCTTTGATAATTAATTGCTTCATAACATGGCTGTTTCATCAGCTGCCTTTCAGGAACCCATGTGTTTGGGGTTACAAGACAGCACTTGTGGTTGTGTCATTTAGTTTTTTTGAGGAAGCAAAAGAAGAAGTTTAAACAGGAATACTCGAAGCTAAGGAAGTGATTGGTTCTATCCTGTGGGGTAGGAAGCACAGGGGATGGTTTTCTTCCTCAAGAAGAATAAAACATTCAACCTTACAACCTGAGGTTACATAGGAAACACAGGGCAATTCGAACATTACCTTAGGGTTTATTATGCATGCAGGTTGCAAACAGTAATAAACTTTAAGCATTTTGAAAAACCTTAGTACTCTAAAGGAATAAGTATTTCATACCTCTTCCTTCCAGGGGTATTCTAAGCATCTTAGTGCTCCCATGTTTATAAATTCTTTGGTAGGGTGGGCAGTATTTACACATAATAATTTTTTTATTTTCTATGCAAAAGATGGAATCCCGGCATTACCTCCTTCTCATCTGTTTCCTGAATCAAACTTGCTGTAATTGCAGTAATGTGTGGGAATTGATTAAGGCATGGTCAGCCAATTCCTCTGAGGACAGTACTGATTTATTTTGGGTGTGTATGAGCAAGGAGGGAATATATATAGTGAGCACCTTGAGAAGTAGACTTCAGCAGCTGCACTGCTCAATGCTTCTTTCTATTTAAATTGCATCAAATTGAACTGATTATAAAAACCTTTTTACTATATTTGGTATTGTGCTAATTCAAAATTAGCATAAAGTTCACAGTGAAATCCTGTGATAGCTCTGATACTGAGTCAAGCTGTTCTGTGAGGGATTCATCTGTCTCCTGTCCTTTGGGAAAATGGTGCCCTGCTTTATTAGGATAAGAAGTCTTAGAAGCTGTATGACATCTCAAGGGTCCCAAACGCTTACAAAACACATTACAAATTAATCAGAATGTGTACAAGCAGTAAAGCTGTGTGACAACATCTTATATGCTTTGTTTAAGTTGTAAAAATAATGTGTGGATGTTGGCTTTGGCTGTCTGGAGGATTGTCGAGCTTTGGCTCGGATCTATGGCTCTTTGCTTGATCTTCGTGATGGTATTTATCCACCTCAGCTTCATTTTCTGAGAATACTCATTATAAGTAAAAGTGTGTGCTGTATCTAAGTGCAGCTCAAACCACAGCTGAACATAAGACGCAGTAGGTGCCCGATGTTGTTATTTTTCTCCTGCTGATGCCCTCCCAGCCCCGTCTCTGCCTGCCCGGCTGCCGCAGCCTGGAAGGGTCGGGCTGACTTCAGCCGCTGCCCGCAGACAGCCCCTACACGAGAGTTCCTCTTCTGCGCGCTTGAATGCTGGTGGCTACTCCGTCCTGCCTGGGGAACAGCCCTGTGGATGAGCTGTACAAAAGCTCGCGTGGGGTGGATGCGAGCAGGGCCGTTCTGAGGTGGAAGGGGCGGGCGCGTCTCGTTCTCTCGGTGCTCCCGCTAGTGAGCGCTGCTCCTCCGCCTTCCGCGCCGCTCCAGCGCTGCCTGCCTGCGAACCGTGAGCCTTTGGCAGCCCGGCAGGCTTTCAGCAGCGCGCCTTTGATCGCCGCAGATTTATACTCTTCGGGGGGAAACAAATAACATCCGCTTCCCCCGCGTTACACTGCTAAGGCGATCAGCTGCTGCAAGACCGCCCGTGCGGCCGCGCCTCCTTAGGTGCGCTCTGCCAAGTCATGTACTGCTCGGTTATTAGAAGGGAAGTTTAAAACATTAGCATAAGCTCTGAAGCGGTGCTTCAGGCGTTTCTGTTTACTATTTTTCTTTAGAATCGTTGAAGTGCGGCCAAGGATGAAATCTGTTTGCTTACAGTATACATTTAAGGCAATTATCTGTGTTGTAAAATTAAATACCGGTTTCTGCTCGGTGGGGAAAGAAAACACACAAAAGGATCGTTAAAAAGGGAGCTCTCCTTGTCCTGTCATGTACAAAAAACCGCATTGCATTTCGCAAGATCTCGACAGTAAAAGCTAAAACGAAACGATCTGTTCCTAACTAGAATAGGCTGCACGTCAGTGGTAGTTACAGGAACGCCTCTTATCCCTAACGTAGCTCACCTGGCTCTCCTCGGCTCTGGCTGGACCGCTTCCGCTGGAGTAGATCCTGTGCCATCCGCCGAGGATTCCCTTTGGCATGAGGATGAAAGCCGAGCTGCCATCTCTTACCCACACGGTATCTGTTTGCGAGCCGCTGCGAGGCTTCTCCCACCCATCCTGCGGGGATGCAGCTCCCGATGGCTTCGTGGGTCACCCACGTCGCGCCCCACCAGCCGTCCTCAGTGGGGACAGCAAGCGGTGGGTCCAGCTCCCCTTCCTACCAGCGCAGCTATTGCCGAGGGCTTTGTTCGCGCGCCAAAAGAACGTAATTTTTGGTTTTTTCCCTGCATGTCTGCCTGGCGGTGCAATTGGAGTTTCTCGGCATCCGCCACCTGCCGATATTCTTTCATGTCTAGCGGAAAGATGCTCTCGCACAGGAGCCTTCCGGGATTCCGGGTACCAGTATCGGCGTGCCAGCCGCTGCTAACGGCGATCCTTGGGTGCTGGCAGGGGACCCTCATTCTCGTAGCGAAATCATCTTACGGCTCACTCTGCCCCCATCCCTCTCCTCTCTGCCGGGCACGATCGGCGTCTCTTTATTCAGCCTCGCCCGCCGCAGCGGGGCGTGGAGGGAGCGGGGAGGTCCCACGATGTGCGCCGGCCCCGCCGGAGCCCCCGGCTGCGGGCAGAGCCCGGGCCCCGGCTCGTGTCCCACGGCAGAGCTCCTCGGCGGCTGGGCACGGCAATGTTTGACCGCAGGGACGGGGCTGCGCTGGGCAGAGCCTGTGTCCGATGAGCCGGTGGAGAGGGCGATTCCTCCGCTGCCTCCACCCGACTTCCTCTGGCCAGGCGGCAAGTTTAAAGCCCAGTAGCTCAAGAGCCCAAAAGGCTGCAAAACTGAATCGTTGTGTCTTCTCGTGCCGAGAAAACACAGCGGCGACTCAGTGAGTACCTGCCCGGGAGAGGGAGCCGACAGGCTCACGGGGGCCCTGAGTGCTCATCCCGCATCAAGGACGCCTGGAGGCCTTCGTGCTTGTGGGTGTTCTAACCGTGCTTTTATACGGCTTGTGAGAGGGCTTCCGGCCCGTCCGGCTGCTGACACAGCGAGAGAAACACGCCTTCATGCATTCTCAGCAGTTCCCATCCTAGTACAAACCCATCTAGCTCGGTAACTGCCTTCGGCGGGCGCACGGAAGGAGATGCGGGAAAATAATGGCATAGGCGCTTGTTTAATCACATGTCTACTCCGCTTGTATCCTCCCTGCTTGTTCGAAACGGGAAGGCTCATGACGCATGCCAGCAACGCCTTACGCTGGGCTAGTATTGGGTGTGCTTGTGACTCCATCGCCAAAGGAAAAAAATATAGAGCTCTTATAGCTCTTATTAAACCTGTGAGGGTAAACCAGACCTCGAGAAGTGCAGAATGCGAGGCTTCTCCTGAAATTGCACCCAAGGGAGCGCCATCTGCTCTCTCTTGCAAATATTATACTTTTGAACGCATTACCTCTGCCTTCACTGGGTGAGGGTGTGCAGATGATTACTGTCGAGCTGCAGGCAATTTTCTATAAAGCTGCACAGCAAAACACGTTTATGTTGTGCTGCGTTTCCTCAGCAATACAAACCCACGGTGAGATTGGCTCTCAGACGAGCTTAGAGACTTCAGTCTCAAGGGCAAAACAGTTTAAAATGTTAAAATATTTGTCTCTCTCTATATGCGCTGTTTTCCCTCATGATGCTGGCGGCTGTTTATTGGGAGCAATTAACTGAAATTTTGCTTAAGAAGCCCCAGCAGCCTCGGAGCCCCTCGGTCTCGGCTGTGGGGGGAAAAGTGCTTCGTGGTGCCCCTTAGGAAAGCTGCCATTCCCATTCCCAGGGCTAAAGCCGGAGGACAGGAGGGATGCTGCTCGGCAAAGGGCGGGGAGGGGCGATCCGACCGGCGGGAACAGATTCGCTCTTTAAGGGGTAAATTCGCAGTTGGGAGGGCACAACTTCCCTCTTCCCTGCTCAAAACAGGTAGGGGTACTTGTGATTTTTTGGAAGAAGCAGCTGGAGTTGAAGGGGCACCACCTTCCGGGAGAGGAGGGGTGGATGACAGAGAAAAGCCTGAGAACCCTCCCAAGACTGGAAATTTGACATAGCAGCTTTTTTCGGCTTCCTCCCCAGCGACACCCGAAAGCCGAGCCGGGGAGCGAGGGAACCCCGCAACTCTTGTTTTGCCGGGACAGGGAGGCGGGGTCCCGAACGTGGGGAACATCAGAACAAAGTGAATACGCGTGTCAGTGACGGAGAGCGAGGGTTCCGAGCCCGGCGGTGCCTAGCAGGGCAGGGGCGGGGGCTGCGCGGGGCAGGGCGCAGGCGTGGAGCAGCCGTACAATGGGAGCTGGCCGGGGGAGGGTGGTTCAGCATCCTGAGCACCAACCTGCAGCCGGGGCGGCTCCTGCTCTGCCCGCTCCTGGCTGGGACCCCGCGGCAGAGCCCGCACTGACCCCACCGGGAGGAGATGCTGCGCGGGGCGGCGCGGGGAAGGCTGGTGCTGAGTGGGATGCTACATTAAAAGATGCCTTGAAGGGAAGAGAATAATAAATGCCGAATGTCGCTTTTCTTTCCAACCTGCTTTCTGCGCTGCTCTGCATAGGAAAGTTGCCCAATTTAGATCGTTCTTGTCTGAAAATCACCTTGGCACTAGATCATATTTTCTTATATGTGGTGCCTTAAGAAACAGAAGGAAAAGTGATTGTTGTTCAGTCTGAAACACTATGGTTCATACTGAAATAATTGCTTAATACTTAACCTAATATAAAATTCCATCCTCATAAAGTGTTAGCTAAAGTCCAGGGATGTTTTGGAATTAATAGGTAGACCTACGCTTAAGGTGCTAAACTGGAACTGATGAGCACTACTCAGTTTGTAGCTGCAGAACTGAGTGACCCCCAAAAACGTGTCGGTGCTTCTTCGTCCCATCTGGAAGAGAAAATTGTAGGTTTTCTTTGCCTTGTCTGTGAGCAGTACTCTGGGTTCCGGGGCAGCTGTCCAAGAAGCCAGCAGGAAGACTGGGTGAAGGCTGCTTGGTGAATCCCTGCCCTCCCTACTATCCTTCTCCCGCAGCCCCGCAGAGCGGCGGAAGATCACCCGCTGCCTCTCTGCTCTGGGCTGCTCGGAGCAGGTTAAAATGGCGACGGCCACCCTGTCCCTCGAAGGCAGGGACTTCTGCCTGTGCCTGTCCGGCTGTCCAGGGGCTGCGGGGTGACCGGGCGCGGGTGGGAGCCTGGGTCCGGCCGCTGCCGCCCGGCTGAGGGACGCTGGTTGTTCTGCCGGGAGCCAGCCCCTCTTTGGCCCGAGGGAAAGCCGCGGGGTGACAGGGGTTCCCTACGCCTCGCAGCCCTTCTCCGCCCGTGCTTTCGCCGCCGGGAGTGAGCGGCTGCAGGTGGGAGACTCTCGCTCACTTCTGTGAGGGAGATGCTGCGAAACGCAGTGCGGGGGCTCACCCCAAGCCCCCCGAGGTGCTTTCCCGACGGCAGGGTCGGAGCAGCAGCGGGCTCCCTCCAGGCTGCTTTCCGCGGCATTTATGTCTATCAGTGGGTTTAAATTGAATAGAGAAGAGTCAGGGAAGGATGTTCTTGGATTTCGGGCAGAGGTATTTTTGGCAGAGATAATCGAAAATGTGTGATTGAATAGGCTGAGCAATACTTACTCCTGCTGTGTCTCCACACCTCCCCCCCCAGTTTATGTTTATTGTGTGCCCCCAAGTTAATTTTTAAAAAATCAAGACGTTTATGTCCAGAAGTGGCTTTAGCCGGTGTCCCCTTTGCCCCGCTCTGAGCCTGTCCCCGTCTCTGCTGGGACTGCCGGACGTGACTTTTCGCGTCAGCCTTTCACAGGGGGGCAGGCAGCGGCTTCAAGCATACCTTCCCCCACGGAAGGGGGGCCGCCCTCCGCCTCCCTGTGTCACGGTGGGGGAAGATCCTCAGGCTTGAAGCCTTCCTTTTGGTCAGAGCCTGCGAACAAAGCGGCGGGACCGGCTGGCAGCGGGGTCCTCTCATGAGCCGCGAGCCAGAGGCCCTGGGAACCCCCAAACGATCCGTTCGCGGGGCCGCTTTCACCCGGCAGCAGCTGTCGGGCTCAGCCGGCTCTGGTGCACTGGCCTTTGCCGAGCACCGAAAATGAGCCCCCGGCACCGAAATCCTTTCTTGCTGCCGGCGGCAGCGCGGCTGGGGCTGCCCGTGCCGCTCCCGGCCGGGGCCGCACGGGTGCTCGCCGCGCCGTCGGGGCAGCGGGCGCGGAGCGGAGCCCGGGGAGCCTCTCCGCCGCCGGAGGGGGAGGGCAGGCTGGGGCTTTACCCCACCCGCTGTGGTGCCAAGACCCATTCATTCAGGTAGTCCAGGCTTTAAAGAACACCCCTTACCCCACTGTCTTCCATAATACAGGGTGCAAGTGGAAAACAGTTCGGCTTCATTTTTCCCGATTTAAGTATTATCCTGATTCTCTCACCCCTAACTAAATTANTGTGTGTGTGTGTGTTTATGTGAGATTTCGAGGGATGGGAATGAGATTGGTGGTTGTTTGTTTGTTAAGTTTTCTTCCTGTAACTTCCTGTAAAATTTTACCTTTTGGTAAGGTTGTCTGTGTATGAACAGGGAAATGAAGGGGAGAAGGGATCTGATCAGAGAATTCAGACAGACATTCAATCAAAACTACTCTTTCACTTGCTCCTAACACGACTATAAATGTCCTAAGTTAAGAGCTTGGTGTTTGGGGATAGGCAGCGAAAAATCTTTAGCTCTGCTCCTTCTTGGTGTCTGCAACAGCTTGCACATGAAGGTGACCTCCATACTTCTCTAGGATTAGTGAGAGATCTCCTTTTCCTTCAGAATGGGAAGTTTTTTATTTTCTCCTTCCCTCAGAACACAGTCTCCCTTTTATTTGAATTTTTCAAAATAATTTAGAGATGTGTAAAATGTGTATCTGCTGTGAAAAGAAAACCAAGTAACAGAAACTTGTGCTGGAGGGCTGTGTAAACCCAGATGGCCATCACCCCAACCTTGTTCTGAAATATGACAGGAATTCACAGTGGTGGAACAAACCAGTTTGTTTCTAGCACCGTGTGATGGTGGCTTTTGTAGTCAGTATAACTCCCCATAGATTTTAACTGGGCAAACTGCTCACAAAGACATAGTGGCTCCTGACAAAGGTGTTACTTGTTAGTCTATCAGTGCTTGAGGAAGGCAGGGCTCTGCTATTTGTTGTATTAGTAGCAGGGTGACTATTTAAAATATTTGACTTATTACATTCATGCAAAATGATACATTTGACTTTGCACCATGACAGCAGCTTATCCCTGTCACCTGATTACTTTGTGTCTCAAGATGTTTAAAGGCTCAACTACCTCCCAGGTGAGTAAGTAAGCAGGAATTTTACAGAGTCGGTGTCTGATGCTGAGCCCAGGAACTGTACCTAGTTTCATGCAGTGCCACAAAGACTATTTTGGTTTGCCCCAAGGAACTTCCATTCTCAATTAGCCACCCACCCGCTGTTCTGCTAGTTCCTTATGGCAGAGATCCCTGCCCATGGAGCTTCTGGTGACAATACACTAAAGAGAAGAGCACTGTTTTAAAGCTCTGATGCTTTGAGACTTTTCTCCCCATCTGTTCACTTCTGAGCAGAAGGATGCATCCTTTGCAAGAATGCAGGGCTGCTAGATCCAAGCTTTGCCTGGGGAAACTTTCCATTCCCAGGAAGGGTTTAGCTGGAGTCTCAGAAGTTGTGTACAGATTTAGCCAGGCTTCAGCTGAAAAGCTGGATAGATAATGCCATTGTCAAACCTCCAGTGGAGCAGTTTGGCCACCTGCTACTCCATTTGGATGGAAACAGGATGTTTACTGGAGGGCTTTTCAGGAAGGGAATGTAGTTTCAGGTACCCTACCTGAACAGGTTTCTCTGGAGGAGTTAGAAGTGTATACCTTTTTTCCTGATCAATTACAGCTAGGATTTTGCTTTTTTTATGTACTTCATCCTCTTTCTTAGCACTTAGTTTGTTGTAATTGCCAGAACATGTCCTGTCCAGTCTGTGCTGAAATGAATTCTGAGGACTGGATGTGGAGCAGTGGCAGGATATGGCCCTAAAGTGCAGCAGTTTGTGCTTCCTGCAGGGAAGTGGCTGTCTGTGGCAGCCCTTCTAGAGGCAATGTACACCCTCTGCTGCAGTGGAGTGAGCACAGTGTGGATAAGCAGATCTAGGGGAAAATTCTATTGTGCCTTGGTTTTCAGTAAATATGCTATGAGCTACCTAGTGGTATTAGGTTTAATCATAGCCTCAAAGTTGTGGCTGCATTTATGTTGATCACTTTAAAACAAATCTCACAGATATATTTAGTAGGAGAATGTGTAAAACCCCAACTCCCAAATGGTATTATGTAACCAATACAGAATTTAAGTGCCCCCTGTGTAAACTAAGTGAAAAGCCTGCTGTTTGCTTTCTTTGCCTCTGTTGTGTATTGGTCAACCGAAGCTGGGTGCTCTGTTTGCTGTTCTGATTACTATTTTAAAAGGAAAGATCCATAGGATCATGTTATCCAGAAATTGAAAAAGACTTAAACCCCTCTCACTGGGCTTAAGAGAGGGATCTGGGGCTGAGTGAGAGCCCTCTCATGGGCTGCCCAGGGGTGCCTATTGCCAGGGGAGCTTGTGTCATTTGAAAGCACATGCACATCAAGGATACAGCCCCACACAACGTACTTTGTCTCTTTATTTTGGCATGTGCGGCGTAGCCGTTGTCAGCAGCCTCTGCAATCTCAGCCACAGGGTTCAGCTGAGCTCAGCAAAGATGGAGATGTGTTAGTGTAGGGTCAAGGAGATGGTGGGAGCTAGTGAGACAACTGGGAACGTTGCTGCTGCTACATCTAGAGCTGATATCTGATGGAAACAAGAGGTGGATTTCCTCTTGCTTTGAACCAAGAGGAGTTTGTAGGCTTTCTCCCTAATTTACTGTTATTGATCTGCCATCAGCTCCTTGCCCAGTTAAATCCTTTATTCAAGGTGCTGGATCTTAGGAGCACAGTGGTTTCCCATTATTGTTATAATCTTTTGCCAAAGAGAGATTCCCCCTTCTCAGTAATGCACCAAAGTGGAAGTAATCGCTCTTTTTTCTTCTTGCATTTGTCCTTTCCTGTTTCATTCACCGATTGAAAAATGGCTAAAGAGCAGCCCCCATTTCACCTCCCCTTTTCCCTGATTGACTCAGCAGCTCCTGGGACAGAGAGAGGAAAGGGGCCTCGAGGTCACAACCTTCACAATCTTCAAAGCCCCTGCCGCTTCCAGCAGCTGTCACAGCTCTCACTGACCATATCCCCAGAAGGTCAGCAAAAAAATAAACACTGGGGCCCGACAGGTCCCCTTCTCATGCAAACTGGCCATGTCCCTCCCCAGCTCCCATTCCATGCATAGATTACACATTGGAGACCCCCTTGGATTTGCACAGAGCTATGCAAGAGCAAAATGCCACAGAAAATAAAAGCAGAAGGGCTTCCTGGGCAGGCAGGGTGGGAAAAAGAAAAGCAGCTTCCTGAGCTCTCCATGCCCACCCACAGGCTGCTGCAGCCATTTTGTGTGCGCAAAGCCTGAAGGTGAAGCTGGGGAGGGGGCTGACTTTTCCCTGGGAGAAGGACTGCAGGGAAGGATTCAGCTTTTGTATCTGCTTGTGCATGTGAGGGATGGAAGATAGAGAGAACCCAAAAGAAATAGGAAATGAAGCATAGACTGTAAAAGCCTTTTCATCAGGATTAGATTGCATCCCTCTCCGACAGCCAGCCTGCTTTCTGCACTCACCTTCCTCTGCAAAAAGTCATGATGAAGCAGAAATAGTGCCAGGGAGAAGCACAGGTTCAAAAGGCCAGAGCAGGAAGGTCCTTTGCTAATACCCCTCCCCAGCCCTCTTTTATAGAAGTATCCATTTCACCATGACCACTAATAATCAAAGGGCTATTTCCTGGCCTTCCCAGCACAGCTCCCAGATGCAAAGCACTGTTCTCATCTCCATTATTGCAAACCCTTCCCCTCCCGCCCCACACTCACTTCCCTACCCGTGCTCCCCCATGGCTGAACCCAGCACTAGGGCACGACTCGTTTTTCAGGCTCCGCAGTGAAGGAAGACGCTCGTTTCCTATTCGCATTTTCGGCCTCTCCCCACAAGACCAAACGGGTGAGCAGCACACCGGATCGCAGGGCAAAAGCTCGTCGAGGGGATTTTTATCTGCGAGGGGCTGCCAGGGAGGCAGTAGGGGCTGTTGACCTGCAAGAAACCCTCCAGGAAGAAAAAGCAGGGACAGGGGACTCGGGGGTCACTTTATTTATTTGGTGTTGGCCGGGTACAGCAGTGGGGCTGCCCCAGGCTCCGTGACCGCGGGCAGCGCGGCCGGGGCCGGCGGGGCGGGGAGCGGCGGCGGGCCCGGGGCAAGCGGTGCGCGGAGCCGCTCACCTTGCCCTGCTCCTGCGCGCACGCTCTCCGCCGCTGCGTGTTTAAACAAAGAAAGTTGCACAACCAAAGTCCATCCGTCAGTGTCGTGTGTATCCCCTCCGCCCCGTTAAGGTGGCTCCCGGGGGGCGGCGGGACGTCCCGTCCCCGCGCGCTGTCACCGGCTCGTCCCCGGCTCTCGCCGCTCCCCGGCGCACTGACGCCCTTTCATTATTGCACTGCTCGCTGCGACCGTGACAGTAGTGCAACAGGGAAAGAGGGGCAGCCCGGCCGGTGGTCCCAGCGCTGGCACAGCAGCTGCGGCTGCCGGGCTGGGGGCACACAGGGAGAGCCCGAGTGGGGTGGCAAGATCCTGGCTTTGTCCCCGAGCTGGCCGCCTCCCATTGGAATGATGCTGGGGGGCAGCTCGGGGGTGGGGGGAGTTAAACCGAGGGCAGCGGCAGCCGTACAACGGGGAGGCAGAGGGCACGGCCCCGTAGTATGGCTGCGGGCCCTGCCCCGTACTCCGCCGGGCCGGCGAGGCGAGCCCCGCCACCCCGGGGAGACGCGCGGCAGCGGCTGCTCCGCCGCGCCCTGATCCGGCCCTCAGTCCCCTCCCACCACCCCTTTCCCTGGGCCCCTGAGGTCCCGAAAGGGACCGCGGGGACCACCTGAAATGGAAGGCAGGGCCACCCACTCGGCCATCCCGGCTGCTGTCAGCCCCCAGCTGATCCTCACAAAGCGGAGAGGAGATTTAACACCCCCATCCCTGCTTCGTTCCCACGTACCTCAGAGAGCAGCTCTCGGGAAGGGCCGGAGGCAGTGCTCGGCCCCGCTGTGCCGCCCGAGCCTGGAACAGCCCCGGTGCGCGGCACGGCCGCGGAGCCCGGCGGGCCGCACTCGCCGGGCAGAGGCATGAGCTTTGTTTCGCAGAGGTTATTGGGATTAGAGCCTCGGCCTCTTTGTGCTATGCTCTGCTTTGCACCACACTGGTTTTCGGGCTGGGATCAGGCACTGAAACAGCAAGTATGGCTATATATCTCCTCCCATCCTTTGGTGGGTGTTTACATCAGTATGTAATATAGACACCCTTCAAACGTCTCAGAACTCATACTATTTTAAAAAGGAGCCATGATGGGTTTCTCTGGTTTCAATCACTGCTTGTGTTTTAAACACGAAGCCGTTTTGAATCCTATGTGATAGTATCAAAAATATGCCCATTACTCACAACCTGAGTCACCAGAATAGCACGATTATTTGTCACAAATAACATCTCTGTACAATTACTCGCCTATCTAAGAACACTCAGCATTTCACAACTTTTCCCTTAACTTGGTGGGCATATGGGATTTTTTTTTTTTTCCTGCTGTGGCTTTCTTCTCTCCATGAAGAATAACCCTCAAAAGAAAAGACCCTATAAGCAATATTGCACTACTACCCTGATCACAAAAGCAGAGGCAATATTGATAGGGTCTCATCCTTAAGGTTAGGAAGCTGGATAATGTGTCTTGCAGCAGGTGACTGGAGGGAGCTTCATTCCATGCCTGCAAATGGGGAAGGGGTAAAAAGTTAGAAAGCAGTGCACTACCCTATGGATCACAGCACCATGTGCTCCTGGGAGAGTGGGGATGCAGGAACGGAGTAAATCTCTGACCCATAGAATCCATGCATGGGCACTATCCCTTTCTCCCAGGACACATTTAACTCCAGTATGGATTTTATCCAGGTTTCTGTACCTCCATCCCCAGTCCTCACTTTCTTCTGTGTAAATTTCTCTCCTTTATTAATAGCCTCAGTCAATTAGCTGCCTAGCTGTCAGAGGCTGGAAAGTGCTATTTATTTGATTAACTGATAGTTGTATTTTGAGCCTCTTAGTAACAGGCATCAAGCCCTCAGAGAACTTCCTTTCTAGGACTGTCCTACTTGGAGAGCCCAGTGTTTTAAATATCCCTCCCTTCATTGGAAATCACGGGATTAAGTACACACCAAAAATTAGAAAGCAAAACAGGATCTCCAGGGCTGGCTCTCCAGCACTGACTTCACATTTATGCACACAGGTTAAACAGTGTTTGGAGACGCACGCGTGTTTTGCCCTAGCTTGTTTTGTTTGGCTTTTTCTTCTCTTCCCCCTCCCCAGCACCTTTTCTGTCCAAGGCTGGAAGGCACAGTCTTCAGCTGGGGCTGGCTTAGTGTTGAACACACCAGCAGCCACAGAAATTACTCCCAGGGAAGGGCTGAGACACCTCCAGCTTCAGGGGTGCTTTGCCAACCAAACTCTTCCTCTGCACTCTGGCTCCCCATTAACCTGCCCCAGCGCATTTGTCACGTAGGAACACTTGAGAGCCCAGAGGAAGGGGAAGGAAATTTCACTCCCAGGCCATCCCAAACCAGGTCATGATTTTGACACATTAAGCTTCTCTTTCCTCAGTCTGCTTTCCAGTGGATCAAGTTGGAGTGTAATGAAGGGACAATCCCCTAATTCATGGATTCCTGGCTAATTTATCCATGCCACATTGATCTGGTCTTTGCCATTAGAGGTCCCTGGCTTTTGGCATGCTGGTGTGAGGCAGCCCTGCATCCTTTTTGATGCTGCCTCACTTGCCAAAGAAAAAGGAACTAGGCAAGCTCCATTCAGTGTTTGGTTTTTTCTAACGCCCAATAATCAAAATCTCCAATCTGTCCCAACCCCTCCTTTGTGATGCTTGTGGAAGAAAACAGGGATCTTTTTTCCACATTATTTATTTATATTAAATCTTTGCTCACACTAATTAAAAGACCACATTCACAGAGATTGCTGAAAGCAGCTCAGAATTGAGTTTTATCAAACTTCTGTATTCCTGTTACCCTGGCAAAACCTCAAGTTTAATCCTGCCATTGCTTTTCAACAATCCCTGCAACCTAGACATCCAGTTGGACTGAGAACATAAAAAAAGATGCAGCTAGGCTCAGCCTTACCTTTCCATCTATTCCCATCCAGTCTATTTTGTTTATTGTTTACCATGTCTTTTCCACTCTTCAGCCTTGATGTTATCTCAAACAAGACTTAGGACATAATACACACAATTTAACTTCTCCAGTGGCCCAAGAGACAAACCTACTGGCAAGCTTACAGTGGAAACACACAATCTGCACATGAAGTGATGTTACTGATGCGTGGATAGTGTGGGGAAAAGCACGATTTGACAACTTCCTCACAACTTAAATACTTCAGTAGTTGCAGAAGCTACAACTGGCAGGGGAGGGTAAGGCATGTAATTAGAAACGTCAGCCACAAGTTCCAAGCAAAGGCAATTAAGTTACTTTATGTTTTTGGACCTGTGCTGAGAGCCTAGATGTGTCTCAAAAATGTCCTTATCTCTAAGTGGTGTATTGGCACAGGCCTCCCCGCACATTGCCTTTTTTTTTAACAAAACAGGAAAAATGAAGAGTGAATCAGCCTTCAATAGTGTTCCAATAGTATTCCACCTAGTTTGCAAACCATATGCAAAGCCTGGCTGCACTATGTCCTATAGCAGGGAGACTCTCTGGAATGTATATGGGGGTTATTTTAAAATAAACGTTTAAACACGAGATTATGAAATGCATGCTATTTATACACTGTGAGGCTCAGCATCTCTAGATATGTTTAGAAACCTCTCTTGCCTTTAATCACAGTTATAGAAACTAAATGGAAATGTCACCCAGACTAGTATGGAAATAACACTTTATATGTTGCTCAATAATGGAAGCTCTTTTTTTGGCAGTGCATGTGGGGGAATCTTACTGTAGTGGAGCCTTTGCTATGTGTTTAAGTCCCCTTTCTCTGATGTTAGGAGACAAATAGACTGAAGTGTCCTTACGATGAAGCCCTGGGATAAATAAAGTAGTGAGCTGAGTCTCTGGAGCTGAGAGGCCTCTGTTCTTCATGAGATCAGATCTTGCCTTCCCTAGTTTAGCTTAGGGAGCCATTTCTCCTTCCCTTTGTTGCTGTTTTGTTTGTTTATTTCTCTTGTGGTTAAAGATGCCACTGGGGCAAGCGGTTTTTTTAAATTTTCATCTCAGTTACAATCTCACAAAACATAGAAGGGCACAGTCCAGCCTTGTTTCCCTGGTCACAGCCAGTTCTCTAGCCTGAAGAAAGGAGACCATTTCAAAGACATCTTGCAATTAAATACATTATATAGTTTACAATATATTTTCTGCAGCAGAATTGACACTATCACCAAAGGTCAAAGCAAACACTAAACAGCTGTAGGCTGAAAGCTGATTTAGAGTTTTCCATCTTATTTAATAATTATATCATTGTTTTAAAACTGGGAAGTGTTGCCTTTTTAATTTTTTTTTTTTTTTTTTTTTTTTTTTTTTTTTTTTTTTTTTTTAAAGAGAGAGAAAATTCTTAGCATTCCAGTCCTGGCTCCTTAAGTCTATCTAGCAAGTTTGTACAAATCTGTCCAAAGAAAAAGGGGATTCTTGCTTCCATGCAAGAGTCAACTTGTCCAGGTGTGAGACTCCGGAGAGTAAGGGTTGATAATCCTCTCTAAAAACATCACCTTCCCAAGTGTGTTTCACCCACTGAGCTCAGGGATTCTGTCACCCACAGCCACTTACCAATACGTTCCCCTTCTCCTGAAATCAGGAGGGATAACACTCCAGAATGTCCTGCCATTTGATTCTTGTTCATAATATTTAGTTTGTGGGTTTCAATAACCCTTTTCTCAGCAGCAATATTTCCTCGGCTGGCAGAACCCAGATCTGCGTCAGTGAGCTCCATTAAAAGGAATGACAGAGCTCCTTAAACAGCCCAGACTTTGTAACCCCACAATACGGCTTTTCTGCATGGTGTTTACCAGCGCTCTGCTGTCTGACGGAAAAAAAAAAAAAAAAGACGACTTATGGTACTAAATGCAGGAGGAAAATAGGGCTAAATAGTATCACCCTGGAAGTGCCGATCCCACTGTTGGCCCTGCCTGTACAGGGCAAGTGAAAGGCCTTGTAGTTGCCTTGGCTGGGGAAGAGAACACGTGAGGCTGATCCTGAGGTCCCCCAATAACTCTTTCCCCCACGGCAAGGGCCAGACCCCCCTGATCCCACACGCAGCTGCCCGCAGCCCCCCGCGCCTGCAGGGCCAGGGGTGTGGTCTCTGCACGGGCCCCGAGCCCGAGCTCCGCAGCCGGGCCAGCGGCACGGCACGAGGGGAAGCGGCACCTCCTGCCCCGCCGGCCGCCTCCCTTCCCCAAACCACCCAAGAGCGGCCAGAGCAGGAGCGACCTTAACACAGATCTAGCACTCAATGTAATGACTCAAAAAGTCCCCCTAAAAAAAAAAAAAATCCCTCTGAAAACTTAAACCATCTGATTTCACTTTCCGCTCCAATTGGTTGTGTAGCCAGGGCGCAGGTCTGGCCTCCTCCACCACACTAATACCCTATGTGTGCTGCCTCCACAGAGGAGGGGTTCTTTTAACAAGTTTATGCAACAACAGGATGGAGGCTCTGCCGGAGCCCTTCCCCCCGCAGCCCGACCTGATTCCCCGCATTCCTCCCGCGCCCTCCCCCTCCGACCCAACTGGAGACAAACTCTGGCATCTCCACACACATGCAAATGGTTTCCCTTGCACAAATACAGACTCCTGAAGGGGCCTTTGCTTCCGAATCCCCCCTCTCTTTTTTTTTTTCCTTTCCTCCAGTGCTTTTTTTTTTTTTTTTTTGCTTTTACATTCCTCAGTCAGGCAGGGTTAAAAAAAAAAAGAAAAAGTGGGGAAGGGAGGGTTTGGAATGTGTAACCTCCATCCCAGGCCCAAATCTGCAGGGAACCCCATCCTCTCCCCTCACACCCCTGGGGCCTGCCTTCCACGGAGCTGGCGCTCAGCAAAGGGCGTTTGTGGGCTCCATTGCCCCAGCCAAAGGCAGGAGCCCTCAGAAGGTTGTCCCTCTCCCTTTCCCAATGGGACATGGTCCTTGTCATCACACAGGCCTTTCCCTGGATCACACGCCTCAAATTCCCCCCACGCCCAGGGGAGGTTTTGAAGCGTAGTGACCATATTATTTTTAAAGACATAACTTCGTACAGGAAAATAACTGTGCATCTATTCCCCCTGTGATTTCTCCACCTCCAAACAAGGCAGGCTCACATGTCTGAGAGGCCATCTTACAGCCCAGCATCAGCCCCACCAAGGCTTTCACTAGCACTTATTTCAATTCGCTGATGGGCTCACACGAGCGCACACACACGCACAGAGAACAAAGCGTTGCCCTGCTCCAGGGTGGCTTCCAGCTCCTCACTGGTCCACCCTCCTTCCCATTCTCCCTGGCCAGGGGCAGCAAAGGGCTCTTCGTGCTCCCACTCTGGTCACTCACACACTCCTATTGATGGTGAGGGGGGAAGACACCCCTTAGCAAATCCCTCAGAGATTTCACTCTTTCCTACCTCTTCATTAATCAAGAATTAGAAGGAAGAAGAGGGGAAAGTGCCAAAGCTAAATAGACCTCCCTGTTCCTTAACTCACACAAAAATGGCAACTGTGCTACAAAGCAGAGATGGATGAAAAGAAAAGCTCTAGAGAAAGGCGGCCATGGTGGCTCGAGTTACCTCCATGAGGCCTGGGAATGCAGCGCATGGGCCACCAGCGCCATGCCCCCGGTTCAGGCATGGAGGCTTAGCCTTCTCCTCTGGGCACGAAAGGGACACAGCCTTCAGCTCACCCCACAAACACAAGGGCTGAAAAGGTGGCTTTTGTCTGCTCCCTCTGTCATTGGAGAACTGGAGCGCGCTATTGAGGATTCGGCTTCTCCTCAACTCTCTAAAACGGGACACGCTCCCTGCTTCAGGATGTGCTCTTCCATTTTCTGCCTCCCCATGGCTTGTCACCAGCACATCCTGGCCTGGCTTGGGATGTGCTGTGCAATCTGAAAGCGCTCGTTTACCTAGATTTGATTTCCAATATGACGGCTCTCCCCACCCCCACCCTTTGCTCCCAAGGTAACAGCTCAAGGCTTCAGGAAAAAAAAGAGAGAGAGAGAGAGAGAGGAAGGTCCCATCCCCCAGCCCTCCAAACCCCTTTCTTAGCAGCTGCAAGCGAAAATACCACATCTGCCTCCAACTACACCGCGAGTGACAGTCACCAACATATTGTTATTTAAAGATCAATTCTGAATGCAGTGTTCCTGTTCCTAGGCCTACATCATCCTCGCGTCTCTCAGCCTCGCTCCACGCTGCTATTGGGAAGCGCAGGGACAGATTGTCTTTCAAATTCTATTGATTATTATTTAGGTATCTTGTACTATTTTTTTTAAATTAAAATGAAGGTATCAAGATTCCTTTAATCTTAACAGTAATTTCTCTAAAAGTGAAATATGATGGAAGTTGAAAAATACATCAATAGGAAACAAAAATTAAATTGTCTGTAGATACATGGGTATATATTCAAATCACTGAATTCTAAACACAACAGTAACATCCTTAGGTCCATAAACCCCTAATTTTTAGAGCAGAAGGAAGAAAATATTCAAAGCTGGTCAGGATATTTTTAATGGTGGTGATTGCTCTGAAGGAGGACAAGAGGGCTTTAAAATGTGAATAGGCCAGCTTTTTATTTTACAACTTGGACACACAAACCCAAGCTAGTGGCAGAAAGGGCAATCCATTTTGTACACTGAAGCAGTCAAAACGGGGAACAAAACCCAAAGAATTTCCATACAGACTACCCAACCCAAACACAAAATAAACAAACAAACACAAGGGTAGGGATTTTTAAAAGCAATTTCTACATGATCTTGGCATTTTAATGCTCGTTTGAGCCTTTGTGGTAGAAGGAAGAAATCAGAGTAGGGGGCTGGTTCCTTACTAAAATGCATTAAATAACTACAGAATGCCATAATGCCAGGGGCTGGGTGTGCAACAGTAACTGATCATAAAGGATGTATTAGGACTGGAACCAAATGCTTTGACAATATTATTGCACTGCTTTATTTGTGCAGACAGTAGTGCAACATTGTCAGAGCCAGCGATACCAGCAGCCACTGTCACGTTCTGCACAGCTGTCCCTGCATCCTTTTGTAAGGGACTGTTCCATTACAGTGTTAACCACAATAACGTTTTTATGTTTAGCCCCAATAAAACTCTGCATGACAAAGTTTATTTGCAATCGTAATTAGACAAGGTAAAGAAAAAAAAATAAAAACCAACAACAAAAAGTTAGTTTAAAAAATGACAGAAAGAGAGGGGAAAAAAGGAGAGGGATAGAAAAAGACCACTGTTAGTATGGCTTGTTAAACAAACCATTCAAGTCTTCTGCTACATGCCCAGTATATCTAGGCACGGTATGTTATAAAGGTTTTATACAATAAAATATTTTTCTACCTTAATGGAGAATAAAGCAAGAAGGGACATAATTCAGCATCCCCAAACGTATGTGCTTCCATAAAAGCCAAATTGGTCAGTCAATGAATCTGAGCTAGACAATTTAAATAAGTCACAGAAAGTGCCAACCCTTTCCTGTGCCTTCAGAAGTTTTCTTAATTGTGCTGTGATTTTATCATGGTTGACCAATGTTGATGAAAAAGCCTGGGGGGTGTGGTGTATATATAGAATGGTAAAAATACACAGTGCTTTGATTTGCTGTGGAAAATGTTACAGAAATGAGACCTGTGTACAAAAAAATCTAGTGCCTGTGCTTCAATCTCACACATATCTGTGTGTGTGACCACTCAAAAATTACAGCATAAACACCACAGATTCCTAGAAACAAATCAACAGCATTAAATCCCTGTAGACATTGATAGGGACCACCTTAAACATACAGGAGAAAGTTTCTCTAAGGGGAAAAACTAGAAGGAAATAATAAAAAATTTCAGTGTAGATATTGTATGGAAGAGTGTAGAAATTAGTAACTAATTACTCACAAGCTATTGGTAAACAAAGCAGGTAATGGGATGCCTTGAAAGCTCTCAGAAATGTTTGGAGCTTATGTCTGAAATAGGATGTTTAAATTATTCCAGCCCATTTCTAAAGACAGACACATAAAAATGTATAACCCAGAATCTCTCTCCTTATTTAAAACCACTCCCACATGTATAAAACCTTATTTCACACACGTGCATAAATACACTGGAGGAGGCATCTATTTTAGGGTTGTTTGCCCACTCTGAAGAGGGTGGGCTGCTAAAGGGGGTCATGTTTCTGCCAGCCAATGCCCTTTTAATATTGCACTGCTCATCATAATTGCCAGTAGTACAACAGAAAAAGGGCTCTGGACAACAGCATACTTCAGAGACTTTCCAAAATAAATGATAAATCAGTTAGAAACTTCTCCAAGTGATGGCTTCTGTGCACGTTTTAGTCTAAAACAGATTTGTTACAGTCAAAAAAAAGGAGTTTCTTCAACAACCACATTGAATCAATGTCATTCTTGAAAATGAGATTTTAATATTTCACAACTGCTTCTTCAGTTAACTTCAGCAAGAATTTAGGTAAACTTGCTTTAGGGACTTTTTTTTCCTTATCAATAGTAAATGTACTGCATTAGGGCATGTGAAAGTAAATACCAGAACTGGGATTGTCCTGCTTGCATTTTAGTACCCCAGCATTTTACAAAAGTAGGTATAGTGAACTAAAAGACACAATGGAGGATAAGTTAATATCCTTTCTCTTGCTTTCATCTGAATCAGCTGCTAAAATAATTGGTATTTATGATATACATGCTTCTAGTACCTTAAATTATTCACTTCTACTTGCTAAGGAAGTCTTGCTATTTTAGAGGCATCTAAACAAGCTTTCAAAACAACTGCCATCCAGCAGTGAGAAACCTTTAAAAATCACCTACTTACATCATGAAAACATTATTACTGTAATTTTTCCTTTTTCAAAAAGAATATATGGGTAGTAAGGAGAAAACATCAGTTAATCATTACAAATCAGACATTCTAAATAATTTTAGCAATAAGTAACATTTAAAAGTCAACTTAGTCTTTAGGCTCAAACTGTTTACCATTTGTTTCTCTAGACAATTTCAAACTTAAAGCTGGAAAATGTAACTATTTGTTAAATAATAATCACTTGAGAAATTACAAAATTATTTTATTTCAAACAATGCAAGGAAATTCTATGCAAAGAAATCCAAACTTGAAAACAACTTTCCATGAACTGTATAGACAAGTAAGAATCATACCAAATGCTAAAATAAATTAAACTAATTCGGTTCTGGGGGAGTTTGGGCTGAGTGAGAAAATGCACTACATGAATTCTAGTTGTCACTTTATCATAGTAGTATTAACACAAAGCCAATTGATTTGGAAATGTCCCAACCCAATTAGAATCTTAAATGGTATCATTCTTGTTTCCTCTTTTCATTTTAATTTTTTCTCCTTTTTTTTTTTTTAACCAATAATTTACTCCTAATCCAGAAACCTAGGCTGGTTTGGAGATGTTTTTTCAAAAAAAAATAAAAAAGAAAGAGAGAGAAAGAAGGAAACAAAAAGAAAAGAAAAAGAAAACTAAAGGAATTTGCGTTAAACCTTAGGAAGTTTTTTTTAATTCCAGAGCCCCAAGTCTGTGTTTGAGGGTACAAGCTTTCCTTACACAACTCAAAGACCACACACTGGAGGGAAACGGAGCGGAATTGGGGCAAAGTGCAAGAATGCCAAAGAAACACTTTGGGCTGCGCACCCTGGTTTATTGCAAAAACTCTGGACTATTTAAGCAAAGCATTACTTTTACGAGATTTAAATATTAAGCCAATATAAATACTGGCTGGAGATAGCAAGTGACTTATTGCCTCGCTCTTTGGGGGTTTTGGCAAAAAAAAAAAAAACCAACAAAAAAAACCAACAAAAAGAGGGAGCTTCTAAACCAGGATCTTTTAGCAAAACAATTCTACGTGGTATTTAGACAGATAGGAGCTTTGCTAGGTTTGAAAATGTGAGTAGTATTTTGCAGGAGGAGCGCTGTGGCACAATGAGCGGGCAGCACCGCGATCCTCCCGTGGAACAGCCCTCGCGCGGGCTGGGGGTGGGGAGGGAGCGCTCGGCTCCGGCGGCAGCGATTTCATTCGTGGGATCCCACTCACTTTCTCAGGAATGTTCGCATAGGTGAAATGTTTGAGAGGAGGAAAGGGGGGAAAAGAAAGCTCACCACTAGCTAGAGATTTCCAGCCCAGCCCGCCGGCACTCGTCTCTCTCCCGGCGCTGCTCGGCGCACGGGCGATGCGCTCCGTGCCGTCCCCGCTCCGCACCGCTCCCGGCGCCCACGGCCGCCCATTCCCCGCTCCTGCCGCTCCCAAGTTTTATCCCCAGCCCCGCTGCCGCCCTCGGCGGCTCCGGCCGCCCGCTGTTTCCAACGCCTCGTATCGATCGCACGCCAGAACGCAAACCGACCGGCCAAACTTCACTCGGGGAATCGCCGCACTTACGGTGCGGGAGGAAAGGACTCCCGCACCGCCCGCTCCGCGGGGAAACCTCTCCGGGAAGCGCACGGCCCCGCCGGGGAGCCTCGGCACGGGAGGTGGGCGAGGGGCGCCGCCGTCAAGCGGCTCCCCCTCCCCCGCCCGG
>VWZP01003549.1:478733-524919 GCA_013396995.1 Dicaeum eximium | reverse complement strand
TGGGGGAACAAAACTGATCCCCAGCCGTCCCGGATCGGAGAGGTGTGGTCGGGGGGGGGGGGCGGGGGGGGGGCTGCTCTGCCCAAGAGGTTGCAACTATTTTGTGTATTTCGGTTTCAAAGCTGGACCTCTTTCCCGCAATTAGAAAAGCAACCTCTGGCGGGGCAAAAGAAACCGCTAAATTAGTCACATTTAGAATAGTAATTATTGCTGGGAAGGGGGGGAAGCGTTTGCGGGGGGGCTCGGTGGGTCCGTGCCCACGGGGAGGCTGCTCCGCTCCCTCCCGCAGCCGCGGGCAGCGCCCGGCACGGCCGCGCTCCCCGCCCGCTCCTCCCGCAGCCGCGGGCTGAGCCAAGCGGGGCATTTAATTGTGACCGACTGAAACACACCGGGTCACTTCAGTGCACTTTGGTGACGGGAGCTTTTCCTTTTGTACGCGCGGTAGAGCTGAAATCAGGAGATATCAAAGTTTAAGGGTTAGGGAGGGAAGATCTCTAGCATTTCTCTTGCCCTGCGAATTGTAAAACACAGGAATCGTTGAAACATTAATCAAAAAAGATTGAGAGAGTCATTGACTCTGTGGGTCCCTCTCACAGGGAAAGGTCTTGGTGAGTCTCTTTTTTGGAAAGGTTTCTGCCATATTGTTAACTGACAAACTCACGACTGTGCAGTTGCTTCCCCTTCCAAATCCATAGTTCCTCAGTTTTTCAACAATTGATTTCAACAGATATTTGTAAAATGGAAATGTTTCCATACATCAGTGAGAACAACTTATCAGCAAACTGAGTGAGAAAGCAGTAAACTTTCATGCACTTTTGTGGATATGAAGGCTTTTTAAAAATTTCAACTGTATTTACTGGCATTTTATTAAGTTACCTGTCTTTAAAACAAAACAAAACAGTGTATTTCTTTCCAAATTGTTGTATTATTTTAATTTAAAAATATCCTTTCCTTTCATTTTTTCTCTACCTTCATACCAAATCCAACCCAAAAATATAACTTGTGTCCGTGTGAACTAAAATTTTACATTATACAAGAAGAAAGATATTAGCTATTTTTAAAAATAAACTAAACTTCCTTTGTATCTATTCTTGGGCTTGGGAGTCGGTTCTGATTTGGATATTTTCTCCATATATGTATGCATATATGTGGGGAGCCCCCCACGCACAAACATTGAACCCAAGTTGTAAATGCTGGATCTGGATAGCAATGGGTGGGGACTTGGAGCAGTGGATCTCTGGCAGTGTTTTTGGAGATGGGAGAGAAGGGCAGTGGGCTGTGAAATCACACATTCCTGTCCAATGGAGCTGAAATAATGGTATTGTTCTCTGGAAAAGAGGTTGCTTTTCTCTTCTCCATTCTTCCCCTGATCTGCAGGGACCTGATTGTGCAGTTAATCAGCAAAAAAGCGTTTGATGTAAGGCAGGGCGTGAATTCAAAAGGGCCAGGGGGGATTCAAGAGGGATTCTTCTGTCTGTTAGAAAATGTTTTTCTGATTTCAAAATGGTAGACATTTGAAAAGCTGCACTGGTCTCTCTTCAGAGATCCGAGTTTGTAGTAGGTACCAGCACTAATTATATCGCTTCCTTTGTGGCTTTGACACTTTACTGCTTGGGGAAAAAAAAAAAAAAAGTAGATATCTTACAGCAAAAAGAAAGATGTCCTTCCTGGAGCAAAGGTGAGCCCCTATATCCCCGCAGTTAATTCCTTCAGCTCGCTATCAGTCGCCAGAGAGTCTCCTTATGCCTTGCCACACGATTAGCATTGCACGATTCAGAGTAAAATAAAGCCCGTGGGGAGCAGGTAAGAACCAAGCTGGTTTTGTAGCTCTTTTTGGTGACCTGTGTCCTGAGTATGGCATCCACCTCCCCGACTCTTTAAACACTGAGCCTTTCCTGTCCCACACACTTCTCTGTAAATCTCTCCTTGCCAGCCTTGTCTTGAATGCCAAGAGTATTTGAAGCCTGTTTCTTATTTCAGTGTGGTCATTTCCCAAACTTTTTAACAAAATGCTTTCTGCCGTTTTCTGGTGCTATCTTTCATATGCACAGCGTCTATACATATGTAAATATGTAAATTCATTGCTATCCCTTTACTTAATATATTATTATAGCTACACAGGAAATGACACATCCTAGAGAAAGGCAACTGCCTTGGATGTTTACGTGAAAAATGTGTAACTTTACAGCAAACTCCAAACGGGTTTGTCAGTTTAACTTTGAACAAACTGCAAATAAAATGAATGAAATTGCTCACCCTCGGTCCCCAGCCCCAGATCTGTCACTGTGCACCACAGCCCTTTCCCCGGCTTTCTTCCTGCTCTGTGAAAGGAGGATTTCTCTGTTGTAATGCTGGATTAATTGATTTAATTTTTGTGTTTCAGAGCTAGGGGACACTGGGGAATTATTTGGATTTTTTTTTTGGTGGTGTTTTGCTGCAAATGTGCAGTTGTGCTCTCCCCTCCCTTTGGAAAGGAAGGCTGAGGAAAGACATTTGTTCTGCTGTTAGTTTGCTTTCAAGAAGGGCTCCTTGCAACTACTTGCAACTCCTTGCAACTGTCCAATGCTGGAGAAGAATGGCGTTTTTATAATTTTTAAACATCAAGGAGGGGAGGGAGAAAAGCTGATTTTTTTTTTTTTCCTCCAGATCTTGGGGTATTTTTGCAGTGTAACTCAATCTGATGTCACTGGGGGTGGAGTCTCTGCTGCGTTTGCTTAAACTGGAGCTGCCTCAGTTCAAGGCCTTGTGGCTGAAAGTTCTTAAATCTGTGGCAGACAGGCATGACTATTCCTTAATGAGACCCCCGCTGCAATAACGCATTTTGTATTTTAATCAGCTTCTTAATGCTATTAATTACGATTTCTTTCATAATACTCTCCCCATCTGCAAGGTTAATGCAGTCCCACACGAGCAGCACATAACGCGCTCCACCGTTACCGTCTGTGTGAAAACACATGTATAAACTCATCTAAACCCCTCCTAATTAGGGCTTGAACATGCATATGCTTTGTGGGTGTGGGTGACAGGCAGAAACAAAGAGAAGAGAGGAGGGCAAAGAAAATTTCACAGAAGTTTGCAAAGATATTGACAGAAGCAGTTATAAATTAACTTCAAACTTCATCCTTGTGGAAGATTGCTACATATAGGAAGGATAGATTTCAGTTTTGTGCTTTGTCTTTTATTCCCAGCTCTCTAGCTGCAAACATTTGCTTCTGTGGGTGAAACTATAAGGTTGGATTCAAAACTAATTGATAAAACTCTATGGGAGACAGGAACAAATAGATTCATAAAGTGTTCACAGGGCAGCATTGACTATTCATGTTTAAACTTGAACAGATTGGACTTTTGGTTTGTTTCAACTTCAAAAAATCAGTAGCACTCCTTCAGAGGGGCTGGAAGTCAAAGACTCTCTGAGATCAGCTAAAATCGTAATTCTCATTTAGCACAGCTACCTTGACTTCTCTGGTTTAACATACTAACATGAAAAATTAAGTTGGAGCCTTTATTTAAACACTGATTTGAATGATCCTAAAACTTGCCCCTTAAATATGGGAGATTTCACTATTCCCACATTTTTACCCAAGTAATTTACCAAAAAAAAAAGTTTTCTTTGAATGGGCTTTCATTCAGGCACATGAGAATTAAATAGTTTAAAGGTGTTACATGTATACATATCCTTCTCCAGATATGTGTCTACATATCACTGAAATTCAAATTGTTTCTTTATTTTTCCCCAGATTCTTACAGTTTTTCAACAAATGCAACTTGTTAAAGGCGTTTTTTAAGCGAAAACCACCCCCCCAAAAAAAACCACAAATAAAAACAAAAGCACTATTCACAACAAAAAGGCATCCCCTGAAACATTTTAGTAATTTAAAAGCTGTCAGAAACGATTTCTAAAAGTTTAAAATGCACCCAAACTCACTCCCACCAACCACATCTTTATTTAGACCGAACAATCGTTTTAATGTGATAAAAATGCAATATTTTCTTCCGGATATTTTCCTATCTGCAGGATTGAAAACAAGAAAGGCAGAGAAATCTCGTACCTTTCACTAAAAAGAAATAATCTTAATAATTTCCTAGCTAGCGGATGGCCAAAAATACCTTACATGTTTCCATAAACATATCCAATCGATAGCTTCAAAAGTGATTGAATGGAAGCGAAATGCAGCCAGCCCAAAGAGCTCAGCTCTCTCCTGATCAAACCTCTACAAAGCAGGCTCTTGTGCTCGACTTGACAGTGTCCGAGAGGGAGGGGAGCGGCAATGAGAAAACCAGTCACTAAATGCGACTTACGAATGAGGGATTGGATGGGAGGGAAAAAAAAAAAATGGGGACGCAGCTAATGCAAAAATCAGTTTAATTCCATCGGTTTTACATTGATGTGCTTTTGCCCCCGGATCCCACGGCGGCTGCGGAGCCGCAGTTAAAGCCATCTCTAGCCCGAGCCCCGGCACACATCCCCGCTACAGGAAAGAGGGGCATTGTGCTCCTCGGCTCACATTTTCTTCTTCTCCCCCCTCTTTACTCGTCCCCCATCTCTCCCCCCTCCCTCTTTTGTAAATCAGAATGAGGAGGTTTTATAGTGAGTCTAATTCTCACTCCCTCCATTTCCTTCCTTTCTGCATTTTTTATCCCCCTTCCACCCCNCGGGGCTGCCCCGGGGCCGCTGCCCCAGCGCCCGGAGCCGGCCCCGCGCTCCCGCCGCTCCTGACCGGCCCTTTGAAGTCAGTGCCACTTAATGGTATTTAATGAGGCTGCAGCAGCGCCGGCAGTGCCCGCACGGCTCCGGGAGCGGGGAAAAGTGGTCAAACCATCCGCCAGCGAGCCAAAAGTGGGGGGTTCAGCACAGGGCTGCAGCCCCCGCGACTACGGAGCCGTGGGAGGGGGAGTGTGAAGGAGCGAGGGGGAAAAACCCCAAGCACCGAAATAGTTAATGGCCCCTGGATGCATTGATTAGTATTGATGGTTTTGGTAGTTTTAATGGATTTGTTGTTTGTGGGAGGTGGGGAGCTTTTCCCTTGCTTTGAATTCTAACCCCCTGGCTGGGAGCTTGCTCCTAATTGCATGCACAGCATTCCTTCGGAGTGGGTGGTATCACCTTTTACTGCTGCTCCCTTCCACAGGGAAGGCCTGTAAAAAATCCCTTTCATGTGCCCGAAAATCAATACCCAGGGCTCTGGATGGCTGCTGTAAAAACAAAACAAAATCCTGTCCCCCTCTACACAAAAAATAATTATACCTATATATACACACACTTATATATATACACATATACCTATATAGTGAGAGAGAGGGGAAAATAGAGCCTGAGAAGAGCCACCCCTCCCTGCAGACAAATGCAGGGGGTAGTTGGTTCCTTTTGCCAAACCAGGGCAGAGGCAGTGTCAGGCTGGTGTGGAAAGAGCCCCTATTTTTACAGCTGTTGGGGACACTTTCAGAGGGGGCTGCAGTTGGGAGCTGAGGTTTCAGTGTGGTTCTGGTCAATAAAAATGGATGTGGCTTGAAAATGCCTGCTCCAGTGGCAGGGAGGATGGAGGGTCAGAAGCAGTGCTTAAAAGGTTAAAAAGGACTGTGTGAGTGGGAAGTTGTAGGGTTATGGGTGGAGTTATCCACACTTTTTGAAAAAGCACAACAGAGTAAACAAATTTATATTTCAGTTAATGTCAGGATGAAGGTAAGAGTGAAAATGTGTTGTGCCTCACTGTGACCAGCACTGGGCTTTTTGAAATAAAAAAATTGAGACATTTTATTAGGAAGCTATTAAGCCGAGTTTATTTTTAATTCTGTCGCCAAATTGTTTAAAAATGATACCAGTCTAAGTTACAAGTGAACTTCACATTCACTTCTCTCCCTGCTGGATCTTAATTTCTTTAGCACTGAGGGGAGAGGGAACGATTGTTAAGCATTTAAAAATCCATGCAAAATAAATCAATGTGTTTCTGCCATCTACATTTCAATTCAATAACATCGTTTTCATAGAGCTATTTCATTAGGATGGAATAACTCACCTGTAAGTAATTACAGCTGACTTGCTTTCTAGCAGAGACCAATACAGGTCCAGAAAGGGGATAAAGGTTAGCTCAAAGAAATACTGCAGGGGTTTGGCATGGGTATAAAAGCCAATAGTTATGTTCTCTCCTTAGAAAGCAAGTAATTTTGAGTCATCATTTAAAACAAAATTCATAGCTGTGCCTTGAAGCTTCATTTTAATCTAGAATTGAGAACCAAAACCTAACTTGAAAGTGTTTCATCAGTAAAAGGTCTGCATCAAACAGAAAAAAGCTCCAAATGAGCAAACAACCCGAAGTTCCTATAATAATTGTTTGAGAAATCCACCTTTCTCAGATTTCACAGAGGCTCAAGCAGTCAAATAGTTTGTTTGGTATTTGTTGTTGTAATTCTTCTTCTTGTTGAAATTGTGTGTTGGCACTGAGTAACATTTGTTTGAAATTAGTTTATCAGTGTAACACTAACTTAAGAATGAGTTTAGTGGTTCAAAAGTGCACTACTTTGAATGAGATAATTTAAGTGGAGCTGTACATGGAAAAAAAATCATGAAGAGTATTTAAAATTATCTTAAAATCTAATATTCACTATCAGATTTTAAAAGCATGTTTTAATATACAGTTTGGTGCAAAAATCCTAGTTCTAAGTTTTTATTTAAAACCTATTTCAAATGCTTACTGATTTTATTTAATGATTTCATTACAGCAAATTGCCCAAACATTTTGTATTAATTCATACTAATGTGCAACACTTATTTCTGTCTTGTCCAGAATATGCAGTAGAAAATTTTCCAGGACAATTTCTTTTTAGGAAACCCCGTGTTTTTTAGTAGCAAACAAGGTTTTAAATAGAAAGAACCTTTTTTCATTATTAGATAATTTCAGGAAGTTCATCCTTTCAACATTCTACAAGCTTTTGTACGTACATTTTAAAACAAAATACTTACAAAATAAAATGCCTTTCTAAAATCCCTAGGATGTGCTCATCTCCAAAATTCTGTGTGTTGGTATTTTAGCTCTTTTTGAAACAAAATTAAAAAGGTGATTTTGCTTTACCAAACAGTTAAAATGTGCTTTCAGACAGGCAGGGAGAGGAGGGAGCTGGGCTGTGACGGATTTGAGGCATTGTTTTAGGAGAGCACTACAGCTACAAAACCTACACTCCCAGTGCTTCAGGACTCTCTTTGTTTTAGTGTCAAGAAGAACATTCAGATTATTTTATTTTATTTATTTTTAAAATTAAGACAGTCCACAAATCTTAATCAGAAGCAGAACATAGAACATAGATTCAGTTCTTTCCTTCTTTCCAAATCTGTTTCTTAGGTTTTTCTTTCCCCCCCAAATGGTTTAAAAAACCCTCAACACCAACCTAAAATCAAATAAAGCAAACGACTTGCAGTTCAGAGAGCATGAAAAAAAAGAATGGTTATTTCCTTCATTCACTGAATTCACCTTAACAAACTATTTTGGAATTTCATTTGTTTGAAAACTGCAGCATATTTATCTCCCAGGCATTTTAGGGCACTAATCTGTTTGACATTCAAGAAAAGTAACTGAAGAAAAACCCACCTCTTTCCCACCCCCAAGCAGAATTGCCAATTAATATCATTCTGTTAGTCCTGACCAAATGGGAGGAATCAGTGAGGTATTATGGGAGATTTATCTAAGGGTCACATCTCACTTCTGAGTTAAGAATTTAATATGAAAAGAAATAATGATAAAGGTTTTCTCATTCTTTTGGTAGCTGTAAAATAGGTGCTTAATATGAAGATACTTCTGTGTTTGTTAAGGTGTCAGAGAAGTCTCTGGGCAGAGTTAGCAGAGCTTTTTGTTTCTCTGCTAATTTTTGAAATCAGCCTCCCCTTTTCTAACTCTAAAATGCCACCAGTAAACATTTGTGCAGATGCACTTGGTATATTTAAAAGGAGCTAATCTATATAAATGGAATGATGAAATTATGGTTTGCTTATCAAACAGTTTAGTTTAAAGGGCTCATGAGGCTTCAGCCTAAATTTGGGTGTTTTGGAGGGGTGAACATGTGGCTGTGATCTTAGCTGGACTATCTCATAAAGTGTCCTTTCAAATCCAAGTAGAAACTGCAGATAGAAATGTTCACAGCTTTGCTTGGCTTGCTACTGAATTGCAGGCTGGAACTGAACTGAAAACTCATTTCCATTGCTTTTAAATGTTAACCAATATAACTTTGTTTTAAGCTTGCAGACTTAGTGAATGCTTCCAAAGTTAAATTTAATCTTTGTATTCCTCACTAGCACCACTGAAGCTTAATTTTAAACAATGTTTAATAAAAACTTTGTTTCAAGATTAATTTCCCCTTCCCTTACAACTTGTGTGGTTTGCTCTTCTCACAAATCCAAAACAATAATTATTGGCATTTTGCTAAATTATTTTTTCTCAAATTTTGTGCCAGTTGTTCAAGTACATCAAGGATTAATGGTTCAATTATATTTAAACTATCACTTATAAGTTCACACCCAGTTTCCAGGCACCTCTGGTTAACCAAAGACAGCACCTACCTTTCATTATAATTTAGTATTCCTCATCACTTGTAATGAAAGGTGCTGAATTAGTTAAGCAAGACTTTATTGGCACAAGAGGAAAAATTAAAATAAATGAATTAACAAGCCCCGAGAAATTATCTTTGTAGTTACAGAATTTCTTTGTTTCATATCTCACACACATTGTGCATTTAATCACAGGAAAGTGGAGGGCGCTTTAGGTGTAAAAGACCCTTTAGAAATATTTCAGTCAACACTGCTAACTCTTGAGCATGTTTATGTTTGCCTTTCATGTCAATGGGGGAAAAATAGCAATGAAATTTTGGTGTTTATACACCTAGGAGCTGGGAAGTCCTGGTTAAATATACCAATCTGGAGCTGGGAACATTTATGTGAGAATGAGAGCTTCTTTGTGCTAATTGAAATCTGTACCTGGAAAATAACAACCCAGCAGAAGAACTAATTTTTCAATCAGAGCTCAAAGTGGTCAAGAGCCTGTGACCAAACCCAGGACAAATTCAGATCCGTATGGTGCTCTGTAAACACTCTCTTACAAAATAGGAGCTTTTTTCTATGGAGGTGGAATTCAGATTGTAGA
Source organism: Dicaeum eximium (assembly GCA_013396995.1). NCBI lineage: Eukaryota > Metazoa > Chordata > Aves > Passeriformes > Dicaeidae > Dicaeum > Dicaeum eximium. The sequence continues at coordinate 515,794 of VWZP01003549.1, read as the reverse complement.
AGTCATCTGTTAAGATCAAACAGATAACAGCGTCTTTTCAAAACATTTAAAACTATTCCTTATCCACACTGTTATCTTTGTGACTAAATGATTTTAGCAAATGCTGCAGGGAATATGACATTAGCTAACAGAGTGCAAAGGGTCCCTGTTTGTCTCAATCCTCTAAGTATTCCTTGTAGTGGGCTGAGTCTACATTTAAAACATTCAAATGCTTTTCCCCAAATGACATCAAAGACTGTTTAAATCAATATTTGGATGATCAGGGAGCAAATGTTTGAATTTGGGAAGGAAGGGGCAAATGTAGGCTGTGCGTGGTTGCTGTAGCACATCCCACTCGATTTGAGGTGGGCAAAGGTTGTCACATGGCAGAGCTGCTGCAGGAAGGGGAGGAAGGGACAGCAGCTACTCAAATGGTCAGGGGAGCTTTGAAGGATTTTGGGACTGGGCAATTCCACCTGGCAGATTAAAACTGGGAAGAATTAGCACTGCCTTCAAGGAAGCTTTGATTTTTGTGATGACAATATTAACATATAATTAGAGATTCTCAGGGCAGAATCAGTTCAGCAATTCTTCCAAATACTTGATTTAATATCACCAATGAAGAGATGTCTTTGTGGCAGAAACCAGAGAAAGCACATTTTTTATCTAAGATTAGAAGGAAACTACTTTGGTGCTGTGAACACCATCAAAATACTTTTAAAAGTCCAGAATTTAAGAGAAAATTTTCTCTGTTAAGACCTGACAGAGGAAACTTCAGTCATCATTATGTTCCAGCTCAGACAGTTTTTCTCTTTGCCATGTAAACATTTAAGAGAACAAAGGTGTAGAACAACTGTGATTTAAACCAAAACAAAATAAAAGAAGACAAAAACAAAACAAAAAGAACACCACACAGTAAGAACACCTTGATAACGTTTTAAACAAACGATTAAGGTTTATTCCAAATATGCACATAAACTTTGTTCTAACAGGGCAAGACCCAAATAGAGTATCAGGTTTGTTTACTACTTTTACCTGTCTCTTGGCAGACCTACCTTGGCTTCAGCACAACCTTCAGAAGCCCCTGGCATCCTAAAATTGCTATTCATTAGCAGCTGGAAAAAAGGAACCAGCTTTTCTCTGCTGCTCATATAGAGGATGTGCACTCTCTACTTCATTATTTCTCATCCAAATCAAACTTTTTATTAAAAGATATCATCAAAAGAAATCCCTAAAAAGTTTAGGGTGATTATGTGACAGGATATTTGTTTTTATTAAGGGTATGTTAAACTATCCTGATCCAAATAACAATTAAGATAACATCTCTCTAAGCTACATTAATTCAGACTCTTAAAGTCCAACATGTATATGGCAAAGTGTGCAAATTAATAGCTAAAGGATGTTGTGCACTTAAACCACACTTTGAAACAACAGACCATTCCAAAGAGATTGTACACTCTCATCTCATTTAACTGGAATTAATCAAAATTAAACAAATTCTCAAAATGTCAGAAGTGATTGTAAAAAAACAATGTGCATTGCAAACCCCACCACCTAAACAGCCATTATGTTTAAAGGAAATCTGTGATCTGCAACTAATTAGGAGCAAAATGGTTGTAAAATATTTAATTTGTGAGTAGCATTTTAAATTCAGTAACAGCTATAACAAAATGGGTAAGTAAATGACATTAATCACTCCTGATACTAAATTATCCCTATTTTGCTTCTAGGACAGGAATCAGACTGGGCAATGTTTTCTATTAGTTAAACACATCCATAACCCAATGAAAGCCTAGGAGGCCCTTTAGCTAACAGGGATTCCAGCATCCTTGTTGTTCCTTTATTTTGGGTTATTTTTAAAGGTCATATAATTTTAATGTTTTAAAGAGTCACCTCTTGATTTTTCAGCAGAGGTAGTGAGAATTATTTTCCTGATAAGAACTGTTTCAGACAGGTAGAGCAATATTTCCTGCAGAGGAGACTAAACACCAAGCTCATCTGAAATGACTAACAACTAAAGGAAAATGTTGCTCTCCAGCCTGCAATACCTTTCTCTTCCTTTTTAATTTTGTTTCAAAGAAGAATATTTGGAGGTTGTGCTAAATAATACAACAAAAACTACGTGGTTGTTTCCACAGTGAAGTTGTTGTTTCCCTCAAAATGTGGTATCTTCTTTGGCTTTAATAAATTAATGGCAAGTGCAGCAAGTGGGTGCAAGTGCTCAGCTTCTCCATCCCATAACACTCCTGTCTGGTGTCTTCTGCATGATCTAAATGACAGAGACATATGGTGTCACCTTCCCCTGTTTTCCAGTTTTTTTACACCCTCTGGATGTCCATTCCTATTTCTCATTTAATGAAAAGTAAAATTGTATTTTTACATATTTTTAAAAAAGAAAATAGACCCATTTTTAAAGCTCATTTTAATTAATGAACATCCCAGATTAGATTCAGCTTCTCAAGATGAATTATTTCCTGCTTTTCTTTCTTGTAAATATCTTCCACCACCAACCACCTTCTGCAGATAAAACTTTACCAATTAGTCATTTACAGACATAAACTCACAAGGCAAAAAACAGCCTTTGCAGCTCTAGGCCTCTTTGATGATGATGATGTTTACAAATGCTTTCACTGCTGGCCTAGTAATGTGCACTTTGCCATTAGCTCTCTGAAACTGTTCGACACACAAAATGTGCCTTTCAGCAAGGCAGATGGTAAGAAAGATTGTTCCTTTCATTATATGCAGGACACTTGTAAAATAAATAATGGCTGGGGTGAACGTTCCGATTTCTTCAGACTGAAAAAAGCTGTCTTGTTGTTCAAAATGATTTCATTGGCTGAACAGGTCACTCGCATAAATATCTGTCCTGGTGAGATTTCCACTGTTCCCACATTGCCACCGTGCCTCCCAGCAGTGGGTGGGGTGGGGGCTTCTGGTGTCAGGTGCTTTACATTGTCATTGTAAGGCAACCCTTGTATGTGAGATGTGACTGAAATCCTTCTTTTCTCTACCATGGTTTTTGCAGTTTCTGTGAAAATTTGCAGTTCCCTCCTTTAGATGTCAAGTGCATGAGGACATGCTAGTTCCCAACTGCACTGTCATACACAACAGAACAAAAGTTCTGCATTTGATGGGGATACAGGAGCTGAAAAGGGTTAAGTCAGACAACAGAGACATGAGTAATCTGCACTGACTGAACAGAAGCAGAAGTGGGTTCCTGAACTGTGTGTCTTGCAGGAAGAGTAAGTGAGAGAAATGTCAGAGCCCAAGCAGCTTGCACTCATTTGTGAGAGGAATAGCTGTTTCAATAAAGCAGAGTGGGCAAAGTTTATCCTGTAAAGCACCACAGGGGTTAGAGCCCTTTTACTGCTGCAGGCAGCCTTGGCTGAGCAGATGAGTGTCCATTTGGAGTCAGGCAGAAGCAAACATGAAGTGTCCCAGCTCAGCTGCTCTGTGCCAGAGCGGTTTCCCCATGCTCTGCTTTTCCTTTGAGTGCTGGCTGGGACTGACCATTCCCATCTTGGCACTTCTTTAAAGCTCAGGCAAGGAGTTGATCCCAACACAACCAGTTTTTGCTTTGCAGGTGACCATGGCAACACATTGAGAGCAGGCAGCATATTTAGCTTCCCATGTAAGTACCAGACACTGACAGAAATCTGGAGGTTAGACAGATGAATCAGCTGCTCTTTCCATTCCCTTCCTCATGATGCTCTGCTGTGATCCACAGCAATACCTAAGCTCCAGCTGAGCTGTGTTTGAATATCCACCAAAATACTTTAATAGCTAACTTGGCTATTTCAAGAAAGATAAAGTAGCTAGAATGAATGAAATTGAGTCTTTGACTCTGTGATACAAAACCATCTCTGTTAGACTTCTAATCACTGAACTAAAAGGAAAGCTGGAGATATAGTAATTAATTGTAAGAAAGGAACTAAAACTAGGGGAAATAAGAGAACAAATGATCAGAAAGGAGGGATGGAAGCATTCTCCAGACCAACCTAAACACTTTCATACAATGACATAGAAAATAAAGAGTTCAAATGTCTCCAGATAGGGAAGGAACAGGTTTCTGAAATCATTCTGCTAAGAAAGGGAAAGAACTTGGGTACTTCTTGGAGAGAAGCTCCAGTTGCCATTTCCTGTGCTGCACAGCCTTCACTGGCACTTTGGACCTGGCTCAGCAGGGTAGAAAGGTTCTGAGGGGAAGGTTTCCACATCTGTCCTTCTGCCCCTCCATCCATCTCCCTGTGGGGAACATCCCTAGTGTGACGTGACTATAACTTGGTCATTATGTTTAGATGTAAAAAGAGAAAATGCTCTGAGTAATTCTGGGTTCCTGTGAGTCTGTCCCTGTGACATTTGCTTCCTTCTTGGAGGATAAAACCACAGACACATCTTACCCTGATCTGTCCTGTACTTACATGTTCCTGGGAAAAGCAAACATCTTGGTCTCTACTGGTCATACCCATGCCAGCTGGTTAGCTGTGTGAGGGACATGCAGCTCTCTGGAGAGAAGATGGGAAAGGGAGCTGAAGTTTTGATCATGAATCTTATAAACTGTATCTTGGTCAACAGGAAAATAAATGAGAGAATCCTCAGAACGTGGATCTGCTTAAACACATGTTCTTAGCACTTGACACTGAGATTGCCAATGATCACAGTACCCTGATGCTTTCCTAATCTGGCGTGTCCATAGTCCAGGCTTCTTGGATTTCAGTTAGATCCTTTTGTCTCATGTTTGCAGCTGATGCAGGACAGGAGTCCCGTGGCTGAATTCCCAAAGAAATAAGTCTCTACAATTCGACTGAGACACTGTCTCCTGTGGGGAAAGCAACTGTGATATTCTGAGTTCAGCCCAAGGCTGGACAAAAATGTGGTTCAGCCCATTGACAGGTTTTCGTTTGCCTTTTTTTTCTTGACATTGTTTCCCAAAACCTCATAGGAGTTGAACAATAAAACGTTTCATTTTTATGAAGAGTCTGATAGTGTTTCCACTGATGCACCTCTGTGCAGTGGGACTCTGGATCAGCACTGCTGCTGAGTTTTCTGAGTACTACTGATAGGAATGGTAGATATTTGCTACTCCTTGGAAACTCCTGCATGATTTCTGTGATATCCTATTATCAGAGGAACTTAGGCCACAGTACACCAAAAGAGTAATCTACTTAGATTTGTCCCAAATCAAGAGACTATTTTATTTTAATATACTCATTGAAACTGAGGGTGGGGAAACATCTCTCAGTCCCTGTAGTCATATTTCAGCTATTACTGGGACATCCTCTGCACTGAGAGATGGAGTTTGCTTTTCAGAAATCTCTCAGCAGCAGATGGGCATTCTGAATGGAAAGTGAGGACTGCAGAAGCCAAGTTTCATTTCCCATACTCTGCACAGGCTGTCAGTAATGCCAGGTCTGGGAGCTGACCAGATTTAGCAGTACTGTCCAATGTAGAGGAGTTTCTATTTTACTGCCTGTGTACCAGCTCAATGCTTTTCTGTACAGGTTTGTTTTATACACTCTGTTTAGAAACGGTTCATTTGTCATGTTTTAAGAAGACACAGAGTATCACTGTTTCCAACTCTTTGAACATGGAAAGCTGATTAATTTCTAATTTGGACACTTAATTAAGATTAAGAGCTTGGAACAGTTTCCATCTGAAAGCAGTGAGACTTGAGCTGCTGATTTTGAATGCAGGTAGAATTACACTGTCAGGCTGTGTCAGTGCAGCACAAAAAGTACACCAGAGTGCTAAAGAAACAGATTTTCCGCTAAAGTCCAGAACAGAGGTCTGGAGAGCTTCCAGCTCCTACCCAGCCAACAGTATCTCCTGTTAAAATCATTGATGTGGATCAGTGTGAGGATTGGAACTGCACTTTTGGACAAAACAGTTGTGGTTGAGGAGGCTGCCTGTGTGTCTCAAAGGAGAGTGTCTACTCAAACACCGTCCTCAGTACTTGCTACAAGATGATTCTTTTTTTTTTTTTTCTGGCAAGACAAGAGACCAAAACATTGGCAGCCTGTTCCAAGTGGCCAGAGAAGGGTAGCCCAGGATGAAAAAGAAATTATAGAGAGACTTAGATCATGTTTTGCCAACACAAAGATGGCACTCTCTGGCTACAGAATCGTGCCACATTTCAGAGCAGTGTCTTGCTGTTCCCTGTGCTCTCCAGCAGAGAAGAGACACCTTACTCTCACCCTCCTGCAGAGGAACAGGTCCACTCTTGCTCTCTGCCACCGTTACCCCTTGAGGCCAGAAGTTACTTCATTTGAGGACAGAGGGACAGCTCCCCACACGTGCATCGCTTGCACAACTCACAGAATTCGGTGTGGGGAGGGAGCAGCAGTGGGGCAGCCAGGGCTGTGCCTGGGGAGGGGACAAACAGAAGTGGCCCCTTGGCCCTGCCCCTGCAGAGAGCTGCACCGACAGGCAGGAGCTTCCTGTGGCAGAGCCCATCCATTCACACAGGCCAGCCCAGAGCAAGTACGTGAAGATTAAAAAAATTGATTGGTCGGGGATTCCTTATATTCCCTTTTCTCTTTGCAGTAAGCTGTGTTGTGCCTTATCTTGCCTGTGCTTCAGGATCACCTGGTGTTAGTGAGCTATTCATTACAGCAGGCAAAGCCCCTTAGCACTTACCCAGCTGCACGGAGCCTCCCATTATAGGAACTCCTTCCTAGAAAGCCCCACTGCACTGGGGTTAGGTTTTAAGTTTGGCAGGTCCAGGCCACTTCTCTTTATTCGACTGTTCCTTGCTGCAGGTCTCTCTCTGCTTGCTGGTGAGTGAGTACCTTTAGCCTGTGTTATTTCTCTGTGTTTCTTTTTTTTTCCTTTGTTAAACACAATGTTTATCACTCAATGAACTGCTGTTATCCAAGGCTCTCAAAACACGTGGACTCTGCAATAATAGACACAGTCACAATGTTGCTCAGAGTAGCACCTTGCAATTGTAAATCTCAAGGCATTTTATGAAGGGGATTGTTGAATCTCCTTTGCAGGTGTTTGTACAGCAGAGAAGCAAACTTGCCTGCCCCAGACACACATCTCATGTGGGACAGAACACAGATTATGGAGTGCAGCTCTCGACTGCATTGCTCTGTTTGCTTCCTTGGCCTTGTTGTGTTGTGTTTATGCTGTGGGAGCACATGAGCAGGGTCCTTGGAGTGAGGAAGGATTGCAAACACCCCCACAGCTACAGGTGGAACTTCAGTACATTCTCTTTCAGAGTAGTGATTGGCACAAAGTTCAGATATCCTTGTAAGGAAAGCCCTGTGTGTTCATTCGTGCCAAGTAGTTTTGTTGTTTTCTCTGCTTTCCTCAAGGGTTCATTCTCTCAACTCTGAACATCACCACAGACCTTACTGCTGTAATTGCTCTGCTTCTTCCTTGTGTTGCTCTAAATTTAGTTTTCAGATGACAGTGTGTATTGGATAAATGAGGAATTGTCGTACATGTCCAGGGTCTTGTTTTAAAATATCAGATGGAATAATGGTACCCAGCTGAAAAGTAACAGGACTTTATTGTGATTATTTGATCATTTTCCTTTGAAATAAAGGTTTTTCAAGCCCATCAGGACTTGTGAGCTGCAAGAGAAAATGATCAAATGACAATGTATGCCCAGGAAAACAGCTGCTCTTGCTATAGCCATGAGTCAAAATCTGTTTTACTGTAAAATTTCATTGGCGTCAACTGGAATTTTGCCTGAGTAAGGTGCTCGAGATTTTTCTTCTTGGAAAACTTTACAGTTACTCAACATGGAGAATTTGGAATCACGTGACATTCCTGACACAATATTATGTTTCCATTCTTGCTGCATGAACATACTTATCTGAAGAGTAAGTAGGTTTTGCACTTTAAAAAGTGCCTGCTCATGCTGAAGACAGACAAAGACCTTGGAGCTGTTGTGCTATTGGAACTTCATCTATTTATTCAACTGTCCACCATGGCAGGAATTTTTCTGCTAAATATGTAATTCCCCACTTTTTTTCCTTAAACAAGAGAACCAGAGGGTGAAAGGGTTGAAGATTAAAATGTAAACAGCAAAATTTATTATAATTACAAGAGTGTTTCAAATTATTTCCTTAAACTGCAACATAATTTACCTCTAGTCAAGGTCTCTATTGGTGGTGAAAGAGGAAACTGCTTGACCTTGGGGTGACCTCTGGCCCCCGGGGGTCAGCGCCCGAGGAATGTGCAGATGTCACGGTTCATAAGCAAGGACAGAAACTCTCAGGTTTCCCAGGCAGAGAGGCGCCAGTTCGGGGATGGGGCCAACATGTGCACCTCCCTTTGAACCAGCCACTCGTACCTGCAACCCCATCGACAGCGAGCTCTGGGCTGGAGATGGGAAAGGTCCAGGGCTGCCCTGCATGGAGCCTTGTGCCAGAACCAAATGGAGGGAAAGAGAAAATTTCCCTAAAGAGGATCAGCATCTGCACCACTTTTTAGTTGTACTCGAGGAATGCTGCAGGCAAATGTGACCTGCAGTGCAGATCCACGTGCAGATCCTGGCCAGGAGCATTTAGAGGAGCTTTGGCTGCAACCCATGGATGCAGCTCGCTGCTGTAGTAAAAACAAGTGTCCTAAACTCTTAAAGATACAAAGAAAGGAGAGAGGAATAGAAGGGTTTACTGCCCATATTCTACGTTAACAAAAACTGCGTGGGCTGAATTGGTGCAGTGCAAATTTCTGCTGGGATTTTTGCAGACATCCTCTCAGTAACCCTGTCTGGAGTCAGTCAAGTGCTGCTGGATACTTTCTCTCTGCCCCAGAGAAAGCCATTTGTGCTGCCAACCCATGTTCTCTGAGCAACAACTAAAAAAAAAGCCCAAAACAAAAACTTTCACAGCTAAAAAAAACCCCCAAACTAACAAAACAAAAACCCCCAAACAAAACCACAACACCTTTATAAAATTATTCTTAATAAAACAAATGAACAAGGAAAGTAGGTTTAAGCTAAAGCAAATTGTGTGGTAAATATTAAGGTCAGGGAGAGAAAATTATACCAGCAATAATATTCAAAGAAGAAATGGGATGAGGGAAAAAACAAACACAAGCTTTATTTTAATATTTAAATCATACCTTATATATCAAAATATAATTTATATTCAAGGAAATTGTGAACCCAAGAGTTCCTTTCAACTATTTGCAGCCTACAAACCACAAGTTGTGCTAAGCATGATCAAAGTACTTCACAATTAGTTAGGGTTTAAATCACTATAATTGTCAGCCTAGGTTGTAATCAGAGAAACATTGTTTTGAAGCAGCAGCAAACTTGCCCTGGTTGTAATCTGGGGAAAATTCAAGAAAGACCTTGGGGTCTGGTTGGTTAACTGTAGCCCAGTGCTTGGGGACAGAGCTGTGTTAAACGTGTGGGACATCAGAGAGGCTGTCCTGGGACCATGAGAAGCCACCCTGCACGCGCTGCTGCTGCAAAGCAAAGCCCTCTCAACTGCTGCTGCTCCCTCAGCCCCTGGGCAGGAGTGGGCAGCACATCAGAGTCTGTAAAATGCAGTTCCTGAGGTGCTGTAAAACTCACGTGCTCCAGGTGATCCTGGGAGGTGCTTGGTACACTCCTTGTGGGGATGGTAGGAAGAGGCAGCCAGAGGAATGAGCGGTGCAGAATTCTTGGATGGAGGAGGCTGCAGGAGTGCCAAGAATGACTGCAATGCAAGTGCAAGCCTGCTCGAGCATTGCTCTTTTAATAAAGCTGGCAGCGTGTTATCTGGAAGCTGTGGTGGGTTTCCTAACAGATTCCTTGGAAGTTTCAGGTTGGAGAACTCTTCCAGGGGCTCTGCCAACACAACTGAATAGAAGATGAGCTCAAATGCTTTTGTAATTAGGAAGAGAGTATTTCTTGCAATTAAAAAGATCTTCCAGGAGTACAGGAAATAAAGGCTGTCTGAAGAAATCATGCTTTCTAGACCTTAAAGGGGTAAAGCTAGCTTTAATCTGGACTCTGCTATGGAGAAACTGGAGGAAATTTCCCCACTGGAAGCCTCGAAAAGAGAATTTGCTCAGCAGTACAAATGAATAAAACAACAAGGCTTTGTGCTTGAGGATCTCAAAGCGTTTTCTGCTCTGCACCAGGAAATGTAATACCTCCTGGGAGCTGTGCTAAATTGGAAACAGGGACTTTCTCAAAGCTCGCTCAACTCCGCTCTGGCTCAGCACAGCCATGCTTCCACCAGCGTTGGTGGAAAAGACAAGTGATGTTTTGACAACTTGAGTCTTCAGTCGTGACTTTTCTACAGGGATGCAGGAGATTAGCAGGCAGCATAGATTTAGTGAAGAAGCAGTTAAGAGAAGAGAATTAAATTTGCCACCTTACATGCAGCCAAGTCAGAGACTTTCTCTGAACTCAGGATGACAGAAAAATCACCACCTTCTTTACAGCAGCTCTTACAGCTTACAGAAAAATGGGGGTAGCTTTGGGGTGGCAGTGAGGGAATGGACTGCTTGAGGAGGCTCTGCTGGCAGTTTCCTCTGCTCTGTTGCAGAAAAAAATGCAGAATTGAACAAAGTTCAACCTCCAATTTAGTTTGGATGAATCATCTCCTCTGCTTCTGCTCTCTTCTAGTCACCTAAGAGGTATTAGGGAAGAGATGACTAAAATGGAGCAACAGGCAGGTGAAAGTGAGGGCAATAATTAGTGGAAGAGAGGAGGTTTATAAGAAGCAAACAGTACCTCAGGTCTTCATCTGAGGAAGGGAAACCATTTCCCAAGAACCCATTTGGTTTCAGGTGGTGCTGGACTAAGAGAGCCCTGGACATGGCTGCTGGGAAGGAGGGGATTGTAACAAAGCAGAGGAGCTCATGGAGAAAGATGTGCTGTGCTCCCCCAGTTGAGTGTAAATGGATTGTAGCTGTCTTTTTGGTCTACTTTCACCAAATAACTTACTGAATTATTTATTTGAAGAAGTCATGATTAGAGCAAGCAAAGGACAGTAACTCAGCTGTCACAGGGCACTGCCAGACACTGGGCACGGCCAGTGGTTGTGGTCCCACTGAATTCCACAGAGCACCCAGCAGATGCTTTGCTGGCTTTGCACACCTGGCATGGCACCCAGGAAAAGGCACAGACAGGTGATACCTGATCTGGTGTAAAACAACTGAACATGAGCACTGCCCTAGCAAACTCTTATCAATTAAAAATTCATAGATTGGATTTATATCCAAGAAGTGATTTTTATCAGATTATGGCTTTTCTGAATCAATGATTAAAACCTCCCAACTAGTTTTCCTCTTTATTACTGCCTTATCTAAGAACAGAGGAGGCTTTTTGGCTTTGCTTTCAGTGTCCAGAGGTATAGGACATTATCGCAATTCTCTATTACAGAGATGGTACAAGGGTACACCAGCTAAGGTGGGATATCATGGCTCATTACCACAGAGCTTTTATTTCAGTGTGAAGAGCCTTTATGCTCTTGCCCAATTTTGACTATGCACATTAACCAGTGCAATTGTGAACAGTCCCAGTAAGGAGTCAGTGATGCACATGTTTGTCTTCAGCCTCTGATCACACACCTTTTGTGACACATGGTGTGTCTAATGCATCCCTGCAGATCTGTCCTTGCATGACTCAGCCCATACTGATCAATAAAAGGTAGTCCATGATGGGTGGGAGTAAAAAAAAAGAAGAAGTGAATCGACTGATTCTGTGGGTTTTTTTGTTGTTTTTGTTTTGTTCTGTTTTGTTCCCCTTTTCATGAATGGGTGAGCATCAGATGGAAAGAAGGACAGTCTTTGGAAATTGGTGATGTAAGGATTCTCCCATTAACTGGCTTGACTCAACAAACAAAATCCGCATGGATCCATGGAAAGCAGAGGGCACAGAGGGAGAGAAGTGATAGTAAAGCTGCACCAGCCCTCTAGCAGCAGCAAAAGCCAGATGTGGAAATTGTTCTCTGAGCAGACAGGACCCAGAGTTGTTTCTTTAGCTTTCCTTTGGCTCTTCTTAGATTTTCCTGCTGTTGGGAGGAACTGGGTGAAAAGGGCGGGGAGAGAGGGGGCTTTGTGCCATTCATCCTCTTGAGTGTAGAGAACAGAGAGCAGAAGGTGCGGTGAGAAGCCTTTTTAAGTGGTCGTAGATGTGTGAGGTCTGATTCTGTTTTCAAAACCGTGTCTGTTAGATGTAAGTGCATGGGAGGTCGTTGGAGCTCTGCTGCCTCTCAGGAGGTGAGGCAGGAGGGAGCTGGGCTGCAGAGTGGGCAGGCAGAGCAGGAGCAGGAGCATCGCTGCCGGCAGCCAGAGCCACCCTGCGACCAGCAGGCTCCGGCAGGGGCTCAGGGGAAAAGGTTGGATTTCCCTCTCCTCAGCTGAAGGCATTGCTGGCCACAGCCAGGCACTTATGTTTAAAATCACACCTTGTGATTGTGATTGTGCCAGGAGTTACTCTGGAAATGAGTATGGCTAGCTGGCTACTGAAACAGAGCAGTGCCTGCCTTTGGTGGTCACCCAACATCTCGTTGTTTACTGGATCTAAAAATAAACTGTGTTTTCCCAGAGCAGAGAATCCGCCTTGTAGGACAAGGCAGGCATTTCCAAATTGCTTTTGATATGGTAGCACCTCTGTTTCATCTAACAACCCTTGCTACTCCTCTAATTCTTCCCTAATCCTTCCCTTCCATGGATGGGGACTGAAGGCTTGCCATGTAGCTTTTTATTCAATAAGGAAAAAAATTGGTTTGTGTATGAGAAGTTATTTCTGAGGGAGAGACAGATGTTACAGAATGCATGATAATTTTCTGAGTTTATGGGAATAAGTAACCTCTCAGGAAAAAAAAAAAAAAGGAATGGTCTGATATTCACCCTGCACAGACAGTGTATTTCCAATAATGGTGCTGCTCACTGATATTAAGATTCTTGTTGCATCTGAACTAATCCACAATAAGTCTGTGATGGGTCACAAGTGAAGACATAAAGGCACAGATATGAAAGGAGATATGGGATAGGGTCTCAATTTAAGGTTGGCCATGGGCTGCGTGTGACATTCTTGTAAGTAAACTGACAGTGTCCAGGTTTATAATAGCTAAACTCCTCAGTTTCCTTCATGTAAACACTTCACTCTAATGGAACATTATACCCAGGACCATGCCTCAGCAGACATACATGTATATGAATTGCATAAAAATAGAGCAATAGATAAATAGATATCTGGATTTAATAAACACATTCTAATGCTAATAGGCTGGTGAAATCTTACAGAGAGGGAGAGAGAGACTGAAGGAAAATACAAAATACTGCTGAGAGTTTACAGACTGGCACAACTGGAAGCACTCAGCATCAAAAGAGTGAGGAGAGGGAAAGGCCAAGATGGATCAGGCATATTCTGTTCTTATTAGTGTTCTCCCATCTTGTAGCAAGGGATGGTGAACAAGCCAGTGGGGTGGGTGCCTGCTATTTCTTCAGAGGGGAAATCATCCTCATCCAAATCAAAGAGTTTCATTTATGAACTATGGAAGATTCAGACACATTTTCCCAAAGGCAGAAGATCTCTAGGACTTTGTATTCCTTCAAAGGCAGGTAAGTGCCTTTCAAAATTTTACTTTGACTTCTCTTGAAAGCAAGTGTTTTTTCCAGTAGGGACAGATTTCTTCAGATCGATCATTTTCCTTCTTGACATTTTCCCTGTTGTCTTTCACCAAAAAAGAAAAGGGAAAAAAGTGACAAACAAAATCCTCCATTCTCTATTCCCTCCCAGACAAATCTCTCTTCGAATTCTTGGTCTGGGAACCAAAATCCTGTAACAATGGCAACTCTCTACTGCACTTGTTGAAACTTGACAGGATATGGTCCTGATGGCCAGCATGGAAACAGGAGGATTCTGTGCTGGAGAGCCTGTGTGGGAGGGCTCAAATAATCCCTGTCAGTTATTTCCCATGGCTTCAGAATTCCAGGTAACTAGGTGAGAAGAAGGAAGAACTGTATGACAGTAAATGAGCAACAAATCAAACAAAAAAGGAGGGAAAAAGAATTTCTAAGTTCCAGCTTGCCACTTGGGTCTGTCTTTTAAACAAGCACTGTCTGTTACCCAAGTAAGGTCAATGCAACTATTGCCCCAGCCCAGACACCCTTTCCCCCTCATTTTCACAGTGCTTGGGTTTGTTTTTCTTCCCTCTGCTTGGTTCCGTGCCGTTTCATTGGCTAAGATTCACCTTGGCTGCACATGCCAGGGAAGGGCTGCTCGCTGCTCACTCCATGGTGTGCCCAGTGAAGCCCACTCTTCCCAAACGGCTCGAGCCACTGATTCCTCCTGCCACCTGTGCTCTGGGGAGCCAGCTCCAGAAGCAACCCCCCTTTTTAGCTGGCTTTAATCACTGCTCTGAGCTAGACCAAAGAGTGTATTTGTCTCCTTTGCAGAGAGGAAGCAGTGAAAGCTGGGGGCTGCCCAGCACAGGGAGGGGCAGAGAAGTGCCAGCAGAGCCCCACACGTGCGCGGGCACCGCGTGCTCTCCCACCAGGGATCTGGCAATCCTGCATGCATGAGCTGCCTTGCAACGGCCACTCGGCTGTCATCCTGTCAGGCCCATTTACAAATCACATCACAGGTTTCAGTTTGAAATCTCTCTCTTCTCCCCCCCTCCTCTCCTTATTTTTGCTGAAATGGATTTCTAATGAAAGTATTTGAAAAGGAATAATTATCTATATGAGCAACAGCAGCACAATGCCTGTAGCAGCGGGGTGGGCTACAATAGAGGAAATTAGCTCTAAGTCTGAAATCTGCTTTTATACATGTGTATGTACTTAAAAAGAGCCAGATATTTGCAAATACCTATAAAATATTTGATGGATATGGATATCACATGATTTTTAAATTCTGTCGGTATAGATCGGACATGCAAAGTCTGATTTCAGCTTTTGCTTTTGTTGTGCCAAGTGTCACATTTTAAAATAAATCTCTAACCATACCACTGTGTGCATTTTATATATGAAGTGATATTCCTCAAGAAATTGGTTACCAAAACCTTAGAAATGCTTTCCAAAGCATTCCAGCCCAATTTATATTTTGAAAAGGGCAGCCAGCTCACACTCTCAAAGTGCGGGACAGCCCGTTTTATGCAGTAGTGGACATGAAGCTGAAGCTTTTTCTATAGTCTCTGTCCATTTCTCTCAGTGAATTGAATCCAGTCAAAGGTCAAACTGGCCAGAGGCACTTTTATTGTCATGGTAACCATGACTTAATCAAACAATCCTGAGATTCCAGGTTTGTGGGAACAGGCAAAGATCTGAAGAGACTGGAATGAATCAATCAAAGGGGGCAGGAAAGAAAATCCTAAGATATATGACTTATCCTTCCAAATCTATTACTCTGTCCTTAAACACACAAGAATTATGCCTTGGACAAAGCCTCTTTTCAGACCAAATACCTCTGATTTTTGTTTTCTTGTCCTTTTCATCAAATTTCCTAACATACCTCTGTCCTACAGCAATCAACCTCAGCCCAGATTTAACCAACAAGAGGAAAAGAGGGGAAAAAAGAATTTAGGAAAGATAAAGATTATTTTGTAAAACCTACTTTAAAAAAAAAAAAAAAAGGGAAGATGAAAACCAAGGCAAAATACAACCAACCACCTTTGATTTGAAAACCTATTTAGGCTTGTTAGTAGTGATCTAATGCAACTCTACAATAATGCATTTTTAAGGTTTTTCTCCTTTCTGGGCTGCTGTGTCTTCTTGGGATGCCAAGGCTGCAGGGCTTGCTTGTGTCTCATGGATTGGAGCATCCAGGGGTGCTGGGTTCAGGCAGCCTCTGCTCTTTGCTGAAAGTCTGGCAGCTCCAGGGCTGTCTAGAGGCATCTGGAGAGTGCTGGGGGCTGGTTAACCTGGGACTTAGCTGGGGGTAAGGCTGTTCTGAGTCTGTCTGTACATCTTTGTTTTTATTCCAGAAGCAATTTGCATATGTCTTAACTCCTGTATGTGCCTTTGAGTCCTGGCTGCACTTCTTGGTTGGAGGAAGAGGCAGAGATGTGCCCTCTGCTCCACCACCTTACTGATGGGGGAATGCCTTGTGTGTTTTTGGAACCTGACTGCAGTCTATGTCCACACGCCATTAAGCCCCTCCTAATAATTCCTACTCTGGTTTGTAACATAATCAATCTCTTGCTGTGGCTTCCTCTGCCCTGAGAAGTCATAAATAGTAAAATCATGGGGATATGAGAGGAGTAGGAGACATTTTGCTGAAGTGCTGGTGGCAGTACATAACTTGTTATACCTGGTTAAGTGGAAATATTACATGTTCTTTTCCAGTGCTGGAGAAGAATTAACTAAGAACCTGAAATACATTTGCTCTTGGAGGCTTTCCTGAAATCGGGTGTGTTGTGTTGGTTGTGCAGTGTGTGTGCTTACACACACTTCATGATACACAGTCATGGAAACACAGGGGAGCTGTTGGCTGCTGTGCCATACTGGAAAACTGGTTTTGTAATGTCTCACAGAGATGTTCACCTCCCCAGCCTGCCCTCACATGCAAGGCAGGCTGTTTTCTGGTGACTACCCTGTCCAAGGAGATTGCTGCTGAAATTCTGCTGTGTCCATGTTATTTAAGGAATTCAGGTTGTGGCTTGCAAACTCCAAACCTAAGAACTGTACAGAGCATGAAACAAGCTCCTTGATGGTTGTTTTTAATGTAGAGGTGTCCTTACCAGAAAATGTCCTCTTAATGGGCTCAGCAAACAAACTCTAATGGTGAATTGTCCAGAAAACAAACTCCTTCCTTGCTGCTGGATGATTGGGGTGTTACCTACAGAGATCAATGTTGGTAGGTAAAATGTGCAGAAAAAAATTGCATAGCAGAGCTTAGCAGATGGACAGAATTCCATGGATACTGCCAGGATAGTGGCAGAACAGAAGATAAATTACTGAAGCCTGAGCATCAGACAGGGAATTGAGTAGTTGAGAAGGTCTGGAAAAAAGGAACACTGACGTGTGTCCAGGGAGGATGTGATTTTCAATGTAAGAAGAAAAAGGTCCCTTTTAGCTTGGCTGTGAGAAGGCCACTGCTACCTCTGATAGTGCTTGTGGAAAGGAGACATTTCAAGCCACATGGGAGGAATGGAATAGCAATTCAATGTAGAAAAATAGCAAAGTTTAGAAAACAACAGGAAGGAAGAGGCAGAAGGCTGATTATGTCAAGAGAGCCTTTTCTGAGCTCTGTGCATATAGGAGCAAACAAAGGAAACAGAAAATAATAGCAGAGATGAAAAGAGAGAGAAATACACGAAGATCAAAAATGGGAGTTAGAGGACTGGAGGAGCAACTACATGAGCAAAGAGAAAATTACACATCTGATGTGGCCTTTCTTAATAGCAGAACAAGAAGAAAGTTTAAGAGGAAGAAAGGCTGTGCAGGGCCTGCTCTGAGAATGCACAAGCTCTGTGGTTAGAGATACTGGGATCAACAAAATTGAGGAGAGTTCTGATGGTTTTTGATAGGGAAATCTTCATTTTCTTCATTTTCTTCATTTCTTGTCCAGTGTCTTAAATGATCTTTCAGGCCAGGGCAAAGAGCAGCACAGAGAGAGATGAATTGCTGCCTCCTGCAGCAGTGCTGAGCACCCTTTCTACCAGGACTACAAGGAACAGCAGGCACACAGCCCCACTGGGAAAGAAACCTCAAATCTTCTCTGCTCTTAATCTATTGTCTCCTCAGGACAAGACTGAGGAACTTGGTGAGATGAGGGACCATGGGCAGGTTATATACGGAGCCAGCACTGCACATGACCTGTGCTGAAATGAAATGCAAGTCTGGTAGGTAAAAGCCCTCATAAAACTCCGTCCCCTCTGCAAAAATACCCTCCAAGTTAGCTTTAACACTTAAGTACCATGGTTCCTGAATGCTACCTTTAAAGGTTAAAGCATTTAAACTATAGGAACAGCCAGGGGCAAAGAGAGGCCCGTTTCAATTTGATATGTTGAGGTCCTGCAAAAAGCCAGACTGGGGGGTCTCTGAGCTCTTTGTCCTTTCCTTTCCTCCTGAACCTGAGATGGCCCTGAGGCCCAGGCTGGGCTGTGTTTCACTATCCTTCTTCCTTTCTCTCCCCATGTTGTAGTAAATTAGCCATTTCCAAAGGGCTCAAGCAAGTGAGGAAGTTCTCCATCCCTGACTTGCCGGCTGCACAGGGCAGCTTTGCAGGAAAGACTGGTGCATGAAGAGAAGAGCTGCACTTCTCCCAAGAGTTCAAGTTTTGGCTGAGACAAACATCTCTCTGCCACCCTGAGCACTGCCAGGATGGGTGGAACTGGTCCCAGTCACCATCACTTCTCAGGGGGAGCTCATCTGCCTTTCATGGTAGCTCACAGGATACCTGCCTTCCCTGGAGGGATCAGGATCTGTCCCAGCATACTGTGATGAACAAACAGGGTTTTTTTTCCATTTCCTGATCTTTATCGTGTCCCTGTGCTTTTAGGCAGGCGCAGGCCTGGCCCTCGCTGTTTTACACTCAGGGCAGGGCAGTGCAGCCTGTCGGTGTCACTGCAGCACCAACAGCAGGGACAGGAGAGCGCCCTGCAGACTTTGCCCCACCCTGTAACCCAAGAGTACTCTCAGTTTACTCTAACCTAAGCCTTCCTGCAAGCTGCTGCCTTTTACAGCGTTATCTGCTGTGATAACCGAGGTATTAATAGCAGGAACCTTCCTTGCAAGGAGCCGACTGCAGCCACAGCGCGGCTCCCATCGTGCTCCGTGCCTGCACTGCTATCTCTGTGCAAGGAAACTCTTCCAGCTTTACTCCCCTGGTTACAATTAATGGAGATCTCCATCCATTTATCCTGCCTCAGCATAAACAGTCCTATCTGGAGGTGCTGCCTGCTGTCAGCTCCCACCCTTTAAAACGGTGCTGGAACTTCCTTGTGCTCAAAGATGTGAGTGCACAGCACTCACAGCACTTTCTAGGCAAGAGCAGGGCTGAAGGTGACTACTGGGGAATAGAAGTGTAAAATCTTCTTTCTGGGAGCCCTGCCACAGAGAGGTCTTCTACTGCTGTGTTTCCCTCTTTTAAAGACATCCCTTTAAAAACCCCCACGAAAATAGGGAGGGATTTGCAAGTGATCAGAAAAGCCCAACTACTTGATAAAGTTCTCTCACCTTTAGTAAAGCATGTTGGTACTGGAAGGCTGCCATGTGCTCTCCAGTGTTGTCCTTACAATGAGATGTTTTAGAATAGCTGCTGTTCAGGAAAGAAGAATAGGTGTGTCTTACCCAGAAAGCTTTCTGAGGGTCTCTTCCAAGGCTTGCTTCTCTCATGGGAGCAGAGAAAGGTCCAAGAGTCACTTCTCTGTTACCATGACAGAGCTCACTCCTGCTGTTGTAGCTGTGCCCAGCTGCATGGGCAGGCACCAGTCCTGGTGAGTCTCTCAGGTGGGGAGAACTCTGAGTAATGCTGACTATTGACTGCTTAAAAACAGACATTCTGGAATACAGTTTTTGGGAGAAATGTTATCTGCACCAAGCAAAGCCTGAAAATTGTGTGTATACCACAAGAATTTTAGTGCCCAAGTCCTTGGCAAAGACCTTCTTTATCAGATATTTGTTATCTCCATCCTGCCCTCAGTGCAGTGAGGGACTGAGCTTTGCCAGGGAACTCTGAATTCCACAAGTTTCTGCTTCTGCTAATCTCCAGTCTGACACTTCCTAATACCATCATTCACAACAAGATTGTACTGAGATACACTAACTTCTTTGTCAGTCATCACTGGATTCAGAAAATAGTTTTAAATCATCACAAATTCTGAGCTATAGGACTGAGCTATCTCTCCAAAAAGATGCCATGAAAGTATATCATAGACTTTCCATCAGATGTATAAAGGCATAGAAGCAACATGCAAAGATGATTGGAAACTTTGGCGTGGTGGCATTTTCTCCAAATGATGGATGGGCAAAATCTTTTGTTATGAATCTTGAACCCCCAAAGGAAGGACTAGGTGGATGGCCAAAATATCTTGTTAGCTGATGTAAAAAGAAAGCTCTAAAAATTTGGTATGTGAAGGTTGGAGCAGGAGGAACCTGACTCAGTTAAGTCAGAGGAAGATGTCTGATATCTAAATATAAATCAATTCCTCTTCCTCCTCAAAAGAAAAAAAAAAAAAGTAACATATATTAATTTTTAGAGAAGAAATCTAATTCTGCTTCCTTGCATTTTTATTTAAAAAACCCCAACAACCCACACACACACCAAAAACTAACAAACAAACAAAAAACCCAAACACCAAAACCAAAAAACCCTACAACCCTTCTAAGCACATGAAAATAGAATTGCACTTCTATATGAAGTGTGTAGTCTTATTCTGACCTCACTTTACGGCAGTGTGTAAATATAAAGTTCAGCAGAAGTTGATGAATTTACACCCCTTAGTGTCCACTTGCAGAGGGTGCAAGTCTTGAACCAGAGCCCCAGCAGTGTGAGCCATGCAGGCAGGAAGCTGCACCAAGCTGCTTTTGAGGAAATCACACTTTTTGGATAAATATCAGTCAGCTGCAAACATTTTTCTCTCCAGGATGTGTGTGCTTTTCTAATGTTTAGAATAAAAATGTGGTGCTAGGAATTGGGAATATAGTTTTCATGTGTTTGATTACTCCAGCCTTAAAGCAGCATGATAATATTAGTAGTAGCCTTTAACATGAACTTTGTTCTGTAACTTCCAGGCTTCAAAAACTAATGAGGAGTAAAACTGGGGGAAAAAATGTCTTCCGACAGGCTGGTCTTCAGCACCTTTTTAATGGATAACAGATTTGCCATCATCACACATCACTTGGAATATATTATGACAAGACACACAGGCTAATATAATGCATTGTCTACACAAGGCTACTACGTATTAGTGATTTTCTCTTTAACTTGATACAGGATGGTTCAATTCCAGTTACAGAAGCTTTCAAATAGTTTCCCTGGAAGAACCTAAACCAGTGCAGGTCCTCCATGTAACCAAACAACATCAGATGCTTTGTTACAGAAGTTGCATAATAGTTTCTTTGCTTCCACCAAATTCAGACGGAAAAGCATGAAAAGAGTTTCTAACTGGCAGCACTTAGTAATAAGATTTCAAGGAAGCCCAGGACACAGACAGGCAATCAGAAAGGTCAGATTTTCACTGTACTGGGTTCTGTTCCAAGAGACAGAGGGAGCTGACTGCGCCCTGAGCTGGGCTCATTTTCATTTCCAGTATTCAGATGTGAATCTGGATGGGTGTTTTCAAATCCTTCAGCTCTCTGAGTGCTGGGTGCTTGCTGTTGTCACAGGTTTGGATACTGAGGGAGTGCACAGAAAGTGTAAAAGCATCCAAAGTTCCTTCCCAGGAAAAGAGATGTAAACTTAAAAGCAAATATCTTGTCTTATTAAAAAAAAACAGTACATGCAAACCTTTTTCTATATATAAAAAATTTTGATCAACAGAGCAAGATTTGCAGATGTGAGGGCACACTTAATGCAGCAGGCACAGCCATCTCCACCAGCTACAGTCAAGACTCCCTCTGTTTTTTCCCTGGCTGTAAATGGCAGATCTAGAACTTTATCTCTTGTTCTAGTTTTGCCTTTTCAGCCAAGAAAGTATAGAGCAGACTTAAAACATTTTAAAAAATATTCTTCAAACTTCCCCAGGCATGTCAGTGGATAGTTGGTACTGGAATGATTCAGGAGCATTGAGTCATCTGCTGGCATTTTCCCCCTCATCTCCACTTCTACAAGCAATGATTTGTTTTCTTCCTTCCTCTTGATTAGCTCCATAATATACTCAGATTATAAAGCTCTATAATATACTCAGAGTATAAAGAGAACTCGATTTTGTGTCTCTTGTATTATCTGTAGTGTCTCATTAGCCTCAGTACCATCATAACCCTTCTCTGAATCATCATTTGTATGTGGATGTTTGACATATCAGCTGATTGTCCCTTTTTCTCTTTCCTTCCCCATCTCTTCTGAAAGCCAATGAGGCCATTTCTGTTGATACTTAAATATCACAATGTCTCCCACTATCACTAATAGCATAATGGCATTATGAAGAACCTTTCTGCAGTGCATTTTTGTGTGACGTAATGCAAACAAGATTGAACTCAATGAAAACATCCTTAAATGTTACCATCTTAAATTTCACTGAAGAATGAGCAGGAAGTTTGGACATAGGCAATGTTGTTTTTTAGGGTCTAAGCATTGAACAAAGTATTTTCAGGATAATTTCAGTCAGGGCAGATTTAACATGGAGAAGGCACTGAAATGTTTATATGCATATGACATAAAAAAGGCTTGAGTGCACAGAAAATAGGTGTCTACGTGCCACTGAGACTCTTGTGTCATACAATTAATCCTGGTTTTCCCTTTTCATAGGGTGAGGTGAGAATTATTTCCCTAGGGCTTATAAACATTTCTCCAGATATATGCTAAAATGGGATTCAGTGTCTCCTGCTTCTATATATTATAGAAGTCAAAGTAACGCTCCCTGTGAGCATTCTGCTCTGTGTGATGTAGTGTGAGATTCTTGCATGCATATTGCTTTTTTTTATGTTTTCTTGGAACCCATAGTCACAACCTGGTTTTCTCTTCTTCTGGAGACCTTTGTCCAGAGAGCTGCTACTTTTTAAAAATCAAATTAAAGCCATTGTTACCTTTTTTCCTTCCTTTTTTTTTTTTTTCTAACTCAGGATAACAAATTCTGGCAGGTTTTTAGTACTTGGTATCCACAGGAACTAGCACTGCTTTGCAAACATCCTCAGATTTTCAAGATTTTGTTCCACCAAATACAACCTACATTTTTCTAATATTTTCCTTTGTTCGCCTTCCCTGTTGTCTCATTCCATGTGGTCTCACTTCAGCCTTGTTTTAACTATGATAAGTTCTTTTGTTTTCCTATTCTGTCTTATCTTCACAGCCACATTTATTTTTCCTATGTAAAGCCAGGCAAAATGTCTTGGTGTTACATTGCTGGGGTGCCCAGAAAGCCAGAAAACTCTCCTCAAGAAACATGGCTTATACATCCCAGTCAGGCTGGGCACACACACAGCACTTTGCTGGCTTGGGGCTTTTCCTTGATGCACTTTTGCAATGCATTTGAGCAATTATTTTACTGAAGCAACAGGACACTGAATTGTCAGGCTTTGCTCATTCTGTGATCTCCTGAAAAGGTAAAGAATTAGGAACCACCTTAGGAAATTATAGCCCTTTGCCCTACAGGATAGGGAACACTGAGTTCAGTTGGTATTCTTGATGGATTTGACTTCTGCAGGATTCTGTTCTTGCTGGCAAAAAAAAAAAAAATCCTTAGTATTTCGTGTTAATGTAGGGGCTTAACTTGAGAGAAGTAGTGCTTGTGGTGTCACCCTGCCCAGGGGTACTGCAGAAAGTCCTGCTGCAAAGGTGCTGTGGTGGCCCTGCCTGGGCTCTGCCCAGTGCTGGCAGGCAGTGCTGAGGCAGGAGAGCAGTGGCTGCAGTGTCAATGCTTGGGGAAGCAATGGGCACTTCTGCAGAAAAATTTACTGCCCAGCATCTGCCAGGCTCCACTATCCTCTCTGTATATCCTGGGAAAAGGAAAACCGTTGGCAGGCAGGGCAGTGAAAGGTGGCAACGAGCTCATCTTTCCTTGCAAGGGTGTGAAAGCAGGTGCAGGCTTGAGGCTGTGCTTTCCCAAATGCAATAGCTCTGTCTGTCCCTCCCCTGGCAAGGCACTCACTGGGGACACCCCTGTTCTCACTTTTTAAATTAAGCATTAACATGTGGGTATTAACTTGCACAGAAATTAGGAGTCTCCCTTTCCATCACTTGCTTTATTTTAGCTTTTGGAACGGGTGAAGATTTGTTTTCCTTCCGGAGTAGTGACGCTGTTATGACGGAAAAGCTGAAGGGTCCAATTACCCTCCCCTTGATGTTGTTTGTAAAGCAATTAGAATTGGCAGCGTGTGATAAAAACCAAGAAGTTATCACTGCTTTCTTGAGGCAGGAGGGGTGACTGTTTGCAGATGAATACGCACCAAATCTACAACAGGAGTAATTTCCTCACCCAGTATGTACCCCCCTCTCCTCTGTTCCTGACTGCAGGTATACAGCTGTATAGGTTTGTGAGCACGAATTAACACTTGGAGCTAATAGCAGTAAACTCACAAATGGACTATTACTTTTTATAGCCTTTTAGCAGAGTCAGCCTAGTGGAGCAAAACTGTTAACAAATTAAGATACATTTGACAGGGCTTCAAGCAGGAATCATAACCCAGGAGTCACTGGTTGGGACATAAATGTAAAGTTGTCTGTAGAACGAAGCTGTATCTCATCTGTTGTGTGGTGCCAAGTGCTAAACCACAAAATAAGAATTAAGACCAAGAGTTACTCTTGGAGAGATTTTCAGAGCAAGGAACTGACTTCCTGTAATGGTTGTAAAGAGCTTGTCATATCTGTAGTGCTGCAGGATAAAATAACAACAGTCACAATAAAAATAAGTTGTATTTGCCTACTTATGACACTGTACATATTTTAGACAAATCAGATCTTCTGAGGGGAGTGTCTTTAAAGCACAGACAGAATATATTTGACATTGCAGATGCAGGGCTTTTGTGGGGTGTGTTACTTGAGCATAAACCAAACCTGAGTAAGAATGGCTGTAGGAACTATCAAATATGTTTAAAACAAGTCACATTTTCCAGCAGACACCCTGCTACAGCCTAACACGGTGTGAGATTTCTGGTATGTGGCTTCAGCTCCATTATTTTGTTTGTTCTTTTTTTTTTAATGGAGGAGGTGGAGGTGGCTGCACAGAGGCTGAGTTTGCAGAACATCTGCATGAGCACTGGCTCCTCTGGTGTGTGGGAATTAACAGAGAGCAGTTGCCCACCTCAGAGCTTTCTGCCTCTCCTCATCTGTGGCTTTCAACCCTGTCATTCTGCTTTTTATTTGAACTTTCATAGAGTATCTAATATCTTTTACCTCATCAAACCCCATCTCAAGGACAATCTTTTAGTCAGCTTCAACTTGTCCCTTCTTTTGGAACTGGCTGATGGGGCTATTGCATCTGGCATTGATTCATTTTCTGCCTCATTTTTCCACTACTCGACACTGCATTTTATAAGGCAGAGGTGCAACACATGTCTTGAAGCCCCAGCACAAGCTGTACCCTACAGGAGGCTTTTCTCAGTGCATTCTTATTTTTGGGGTTTGTTGACTCTGTGCAGGATCACATAATGCACCTGTGAATGCTCCTACTAAGGAGTTCAGGAGAGTTCAGTTTGTCACCAGCTCCCCAGTGGCTATGCTTATTAGTACCTTAAAGCCCAAACTTAGAGACATTCAGGCTGATTTCACTCCTCTTTCTCTATCTTGAACCTTCACTCCCCACTAGCTTTGCTAAAACTTCATTCAACATAACTGAAGGCTCGTTCTCCTCTTAATACCTTGTGATATTCTGCTATGAACATCCAGTGCTACAGTTCCAGCATAATTATATTTTCCCATAGGTGTAAAATGTGTCTGCATCAATAGCTTATTAAAAGAGTGTAATAAAAATTATGACCCCACAATTCTGCTATTAATATAACAATTCCGAGCCAAGAAAGCTCCTTGATCCTTCTTGTGAGTCTGCTGTAGCATGGTACAGGAGCAGAACCCTGTAAGCCAGTTTAATCCCTTCTTTTCACCCCCTAGCAATATACATTGGCCCAAGAGAGTAACACGAATTGAAAGTTTAATTTATTAATATGCAATAGTGATAATGTCAAAAGAACAATATATAAAGCCCACACAGAACAGGATTACACGGTACATAGGGGAAAGCCTAGAGCTAATATTTAATATAGCAAAACACAGCCAAAAATAACTTCTCGTCCAAGGAGCAAAAGAGGGAGAGCTCTGCAGGTGCTGGAGCAGAGGAGCTGTGCAAGCAGCCTCTGCCTTCAAGTGCACAGCTGGACCCAGCCATCCATCCTCTGGCTGAGCTTCCTCTCTGCTGGGAGCCACAGGGATCCTGGTGCTTTCCAGGAGTGCCAGCTGTTGGGCAGTGACTGAAATTCCCAGCTATCACTTTGTCTGCTTTAAAGTCTCTCACTGCTCCAGTTTAACAGTGCACACCCGAATCAGAGCAGCAGACACAAGCAACACAGGTGGAGAGCAAGGCACAGCAAAAGGGGAGCCTCAGAGCACTCCTGCAAGTGAAGCATGAAACCAACTGTTCACTTCAGCTAAATTGTTCACTTAAGCTTGGATGAGCAAAATTTCACCAGTAGGCAAAGTACCCTGCAGCCTCAGCAGAGGTACAGCGCATTAACATGTCACTGGCTTTGCCAGAAATGAGCAATTTGCCCAAGAGTCTCAAATCAGGAACAGTCATGTAAGTGGAAAGGTATTCAGCCTCTTAGGGACTGGCAGGTTTCACACACTTCCTAGAGTTTGCTTTCCTGCTCTTTCCCTGAAATGAACAGGGAAGGAAAGGACAAATGTGAAGGAATAAAACTCAATACTGCTCCAGTATTACTGAGGGTTCAGTGTACAGCCAGGAGAGCAGAGCTCACCCCTGGAGGATAAGTTGTGAGTGGGGTGAGATGGGAGGCTCCCTGGCTTCCCTGCAGGTTTCCCACTCTGCCATGCATTTCTAAAGTGGTGGGGTGAGGTCCCAGCTGACCATCTATCCTGCCTGCTGCTTGGCACTGTCACCTCCCTGTATACACACACACACCAAAGAAACTGCAATAGCAAATAAGTACCTGGTCAAAATATGGGACCTACTTGTCTCTGTTGATTGAAGAGTCTGGGTCTGGCAGCCAGGGCTCTCTTAGCTGTTGTGTCTGTAGATTCATCCCCTGTCTGATTCCTCTTCCAGCCTTCCCCAGCTCTAATCTGCTTGCTGTCCTTCCCTGTGCTGCAGTTGATTGCTCCCTTCATGGCATAGTCTGATTTAGAAGAGCCAGGTCAGCTCAGCGAAGCTCTGCTGCTTGAAACTAACTCATCTCCTCTTGAATGCCACACAAGATGCTCAGCTCTTATATAGCAATAATCACTAAAAGTCAGGAGGAGGCTGTGGAGATGAGAAATGAGGGCAAACCAGGAAAGCTCCCCTCTGAAACACCAGCAGCTGGGAAAGGCTGTGTGCCCACAGCCTGGCTCTGCTGCACGTTGTAGATCAGAGTCCACAAGCACAGCAGGAGAAGAAAAGCAGTTGGGGTTGTCCTGCCAGCCCCTTCCTGAGGAGGGATAGATAGAGGAGGATGTTTGTAGCAACGGTTCTTGTATGAGTTTGTTGTCTCTAAAGTTTTCTCACTGGTGTTTTTCAAGTGCCGGAGCCTGGGCAGGTTAACACAGGTCACAGCTGCCCTGTGCGGAGGTGTCACGTCACGCTGCCTGGTTTTTATACATGGGGCTTCTGTGATTTATTTCCTGCTTCTCTCCAAAGCTTTATTTCTCTCTAGTTGGCTAAATTAATGTATTTGTAGTAGTTCAAAACGGGTGACTAACAGCAGGCTGGGCCCCTGGCTGAGCGGAGGAGGAGAGTTTTCCCCCTTCTGCCAGGAGAGAGAGGTCAGGAAGAGCCATGTGTCTGTCTGGCCTCTGCAGACTTTCAGGGCCTTTGTGATATTCTCCTGCTTTCCTCCTGTGGTTGCCATTGCTCTGCAATTTCCTGTACTGTCATAATTTTTTTTTTTTTGAGCTTTAGTTTGATAATAATTAAATCTGTGACTGTATTGTACTTTGCTCAAAGCTTCGTGTGGTTGTGCCAGGGTTTTATCAGCATAAGTTAGTGCATTGGACTAACATTTACCCAAGGGAAAACCAAGGCTCCAAAGAGGAGGTTTGCCATGGGGTTTACATGTAATATGTGGGGCAAGTGCCAGGGAAGCTGTGGGCCAACACAGGACCAAGTCACTTGGAAGGGCAGCTCATAGTAATACATGGTAATACAGTCCTCATAGTAATGAGGACTCCTAATCCTCATAGTAATCAGTCCAGAGCAGGGCAAGGAGTCAGGCAGCAGAGTTATGCCCAGCATCAGGGTTCTGTACTGGGTGAAGCTGCTGCTGGACAGAAAGTAGAGTGGTTGTAGCTGCTCCACTGACCAGAGGGACATTAGGGTGGAGACAGGTAAGTGAGTCTCACTGGCAAAGTGAGTTTTACATCAGTGGGTCCCCAGTTGGTTTCCTTCCTCCATCATTAGGTAAGGAAAAAAAAAATTGGTTTGCACAGTTTCTGTGGTTTTAAATATCTCATTGAATACAATCAGTTAGATGTGGGGATATGATAGATGGGGTGAAAAAGAAACGTGTGAGACAGAAAATGAAGAAAAGTGCCATCCTGTTAGTACAAATGATTCTGCCCTGGGCTGAAGAGGGCAGGAGAGAACGAGAGACAAGGGCTCAACCAGAGTTGAAAGGCAAATCTGAACTAGAGGAAAAAGGAGGGAGTGATTCTTCAGTAAAGGAAAAAAAATATTAAGATCTGACCTAGATACAAAGATCATTCCCATCCTGTCCCCCATTTGCTAGGTCAGGGAAGGTAATGAGAACAAGACATCCCTAGGACTGCTACAAAATTCTTCCAAGGTTTTGAGCCCACGTAAGGAGGCTCACCAGGAAACACAAGGTAGCTGTGCTGCACCACGTGTGAGCTGGAGTCTGCCTGGGTACTGGGTCAGGTTCAGGGGATCTAAACCTGTTCACTGTGTGTCCCCATTCCTCAGCTTCTCACAACATCAGGTAAAAGCCGACAGGATGATGGTGCTGTGCAACCACGGGTGCCTGTTCTGTCAGCCTGCAAGAGAGAGGCTTTTTCTCAATGCTGCCTTAACAGCAGCACTCAGCTCCCACCGTGCTCGGATCTGACCTCCTCAGCTCTTTTCATGTGCTTTTCCCCTGCCCTGGGAAGGGTCAGGCTCTTGCTGTTGCCCATTTCAAAATAAGGATGTGTAGCTCAGCTCAACAATGTACCCTAATGACAAACTGCCAGTAGGTGATGAGTTTAAAAATATCAAGAGCTATGATGAGAAACAGCAGAAGAATAGAACTAGGAGTAATAAAATGAGGCTGATAAAGGAAGAGTCACCTGAAAAGTCTCCTGGGAGGTCTGCTATGCTGAGGCATGGCCTCTTGGATAAATGTGAGCTTTCCTATGAAACCATTTATAAATTATGTGAACTGTTTGCTTTTAGAAGTTTCATAGCAGAGACTGCCATCCATATCAAGTCACCTGTTAACTCTTCATATTTCCAGCCTCTTTTCTTTGCCTGTTGCCAGTACCCTGATTACAAGGCTTTTGTACACCGATGAGTTATCTAGTCTTATCTTGCTCAGCAAGGCTTGCTCTGTATGGAGCTTATCCACAAGAAATTAAAAAGAATATTTAATGCTCAAAATTCAAACAGTTTTACTTGGCCTTTGCAATTATGTTTGTAACCTGGACTTGAGGGAAAAATTAAAATGTGCTCAAAATGACAGCTACATTCCAGCTTAATTTTTAAAAGTGACTTAGATACCTCATTGATTGTGAATTCGACCCATTTGAATTTGGATCCATTTAAATTCTGGACAAGGCTTGGATCACATGTACCTCCAGGCTTGGGTCTCTGATTGTAACTGAATGCAGGCATTTGTGCTTAAACTCTCTAGTGTGAACTGTGAAGGAAAAACATGCACATGGACACTGTTGATAAAACCTTTGGGTACTTGAGGGAGATCTGTTTCATTAATGTTAGGGTTTTTTCATGGAAAAACATTTTATTTCTGTTTTTCACTGGTCTTTAGAGTCTGACAATGAACACAAACCCCCTCACATACAACAGGAAAATAAACCTTTTATCTGCTGGTTTTTTTAAACATGACACACAACACTCTTTACCATTCCAGAATTAGAGAATGCATTAATTCGATCAATTTAAGTGATGAATGCCCACAAAATGAAACCTTTTTTTTTTCTGGAATTATGACCTTGGGCAGATTAGAGTAGCTAGGTAAGAAATCCAGCAAGAATTTATCAAAGGCTTCTAAGACAGTGCAAACTCTAGTGAGTTCAAAAGCAAGAGACTTTCAGTCTTCATACAACTGACAGGGTCATAACGTTTCAAGAATGCCAGGAATCCATGTGGCTGTTCCATTAAACACCCCTGATTAGTGAATGTGCTGATAAACTTAGAGAGTCAGAGGTCAACATTTCGGAGCCCAAGGTACCCCAGGTATCTGAAAAAGTCTCCAGAATTCCCGTGCCTCTCGCCCAGTTAACCCCTTCCATCACAGCACCCATGGAGGCTTAAAAATGGGAAGAGAGTGTCTCACACACAGCATTTTCCAGACAATTCTCCAGAGATGTTGAGTTATTCTGAAAACTATGGAAAAATTACCTCAGGCACCTCCCATGGAAGTGCTCACAAGAGCTGGCTGCTCTTTGATTTCAGCTGGAGCTCAGAGTCAGTAAATGTGTAAAACCCCGCGTTGCACCGGCTCCTCCGGCCTCTCTCCCCTGGACTCGAGGTGATGCCATGATGGCAGCAGGCTGTGCATTAAAATACCTCCAGAGCTATCACATTGCAAACACCACAGTGGTTTCAAAACACTCAGGAGCACTCACACCCCCCTGTCACTGCACTGAGCTCTCCGCTCTGCTCAGGCTTTGCTGCGAGAGCCACAGCTCTTACTCCTGCCAAGTGCCTGTGGCAGGCAATTGGGAAACCTGTGAAAATATGGGCTGTGTGCCTGAGCGTGGCTTTCGCAGGGCTTTGGTTTAACTGCAGCACAGTCAGGAGAGTCCCAGGAAGGCTGAATTATCCCAGCAGCTCCCCTGGGTGTTAGCCCATTCTCCAGGCAATTGCCCTAACCGGCAAGGCCCCTCCATGGATGTTGCTTCTGTCTCAGTCTCCCGGGCAGAGATGCAGAGTTTAACTGGTCCTGCAATATCTGGCTTTTCTTTCCATGTGCTGATTATGAGCTGCTGGAGGCACTAAGAATTCCTGTCTGCTGAGGACCACAGCGTGACCCCATCAATTTCTTTGAAAATCAATAGGAAAAATGTTGGAGAATGCAAAGGAAGCAGGAACAGTCAAAGTAAAGACAAGTGATGTCCTATAATGGCTGTAATGATTCTGAAACACGCAAGGTCACAGATAATCAGGAATCTAATTCTCCTTTGAAAGAATCTGTCAAGTTACTTCCCTACCTCAAAAACAACTGCTGATTGATGTTATTTATGGGCTAACAAACTCATTGAAGACAGTCTGAATGGAGGTTGTGCAGCCTTTACTATCCAGGTGGAGTTAGGTAGCCTCAGCTGTAGAAAAAAAAACAGATAAAAAGGTTTTCATTGTTGTAGTAAAACACATGGATAGGATGTGTTTCAAAAAGTGCCAACACTGCTGCAAGCCAG
The DNA here is from genome assembly GCA_013396995.1 of Dicaeum eximium. Classification (NCBI taxonomy): domain Eukaryota; kingdom Metazoa; phylum Chordata; class Aves; order Passeriformes; family Dicaeidae; genus Dicaeum; species Dicaeum eximium. Next base: position 484,512 of record VWZP01003549.1, on the reverse strand, counting down.
AGCCACAATGCAGCAGTTCTGTTAATCAAACTCTCAACAGTTTAGGCTTGAGAGATCTCCCCATTTAGCTGCTTCACTGTGCTGCAGTTGTTCAGAATTGTTGTGAAGTGGGGAAAAAAGACCCATGAGGGATGGAGGTGCCTTGGGACTGGGCAGAAGTGTGCAGAGAGGTCAGGGCTGGGCAGGCACTGGCATGAGCCTTGCAGAAGGAACCAATATTTGGGGCTCTTTCTCAGTGTGTATTGCTCAGAGTAGTTGCAGGTAACACCTCAGCAAGAGGAAGATGAGCTCTGTAGGCTGCACCTGGCAGGATTTGGAAGCCACTTTGTAGCAACATACACCCCACTGTGCTGGCTAGAGCTGCAAAGCAGGACAATCTGTATCCAACACTAAATGTCAAACCCTTTCCTCTCCACCAGTTCTACCCAGTTGCTTTTTTGTTTTACTTAAAATTGTAACGAGCAAGGGCAGAGTGTTTCCTGTAGGAGTGAAGTAAAAAGTTTTATAACAAGAGACTGGGTCGGTTTATGAGAGGGACTCTTCTCCCTGGACTGTGTGTGTGCTTGGAGCTGGTGGTGAGGGAGCTGTGGCATGGATCCAGACCCAAAGCAACCTCCAAACAGTACAGGTGCAAGGCAAATTTGGACTTCAGCACAAGAGTGGGTGTCAGCTCAAAATGTATAATGCAAAATCAACTCACAGCTCAAAGGCCAGGGCCACGAGCCGGGAAGTAGCAGCGCCAGAACTCACAAATCTTGGGATTGGACTAGATGGCAAAGTCAGCCAGCAGAAGGAAGAGGCCATATGAACCTCTCATGGAGGTATAATTTGAAATGCATTGCAATTGTGAACTGCATTCTGAGAGGTTTCTTGTAATGAGGGGTCTTAGGGTTTGTTGGGTTGAGTTTTTGGTTTGGGTTTTTTTTTTTTTAAAGCTGGTCCTTAATTTTTTTCACAGCTACTTCAACCCCAGCAAGCTCCTAGACCTGAGAGGAGATGGGTGGTCCTTTCCAAAGAAAGAGCAGTGTAGCTACACTTGTTTCGATCATTTTAACTTCAAAGATGTGGGGTAGAGAAAGACCATAAGAAAATGTGGTTGCAACAAGAAGGAGAGAACATATGAAAATATGTGATGAGTGAGATGTGAAACTCAGGCAAAGATGAGATTTCGGCTGGCTCCAGCTGGGTTCAGCTGGCCTTTAGCACTGAGGATTCAATGCAATTCAAAGAAGAAATTCCAAATTCCAAACACAATAAAAACTGTTGTTCAAAATGAAGTTATTTCTGCAAAGTGACAGGCAAGAATTTACCCTAACCCTAATTTACACAACTTGGACATTTAGAAAGCAGAGACATGAATAGTGAGACAGACAGTAAGTACTGCGATGTCTAAACCTCCCTGTGTGGTTATGAATTACAAATGATGTATTTGTTCACATCCAGGTATTAATTTTTGGCAGTGAGGCTGTTCATGGCATGCTATTTTGTTATCTAGATTTTTTCTATCACTCAGACAAGAACTTTGAAACTGCAAATATGGTCAATATGCAGGAACAGCATGGCCAGAGCACATGAGAGTCAGCTCTGCCAGAGCAGTGCTGGGTTCTGACAGGACAACTGTCAGCAGTCAGGATGCAGTGATGTGCTGTGTGTCACGTGTGTGTGTGTCCCAGCAATATCCTGTTTCATCAGCATTCACCTTTTTCTGTCCCTCCTATTATTCAAAGGTGTTTTAAAGAAAATGTTCTTATAAGGACACAGGCATAACTTTCACTCCAGCATGAATCAAGTGCTGGTGTTGCTCTGTACGTGGTAGACTCTGCCTCCTTTCCAATACCAAAGTATCTGGAGCCCAGATTTGTAGTCAAGATTTCAGGCACATTTTTGTGGCCTCATAGTTCTTACTTAGTTTTTTAAAAGAAAAAAAAAATCTGTTTTAATAATCTGACCTGCATTTTAATAATTTCTAGTGTCTGTGGTATCCATCCAGATGTGGTTTTGCCTGCCTGACCCTTCTGTCAATACTTATTAATTTCATGACAATCTTTTCAAGTGTGTTTGGAAACAAACAGGGAAAAGTTACTCTAAGGTCAAGAATGAACCCAGGGAGGTGAAACAGGAATGATCATGCTCACTACAATAGAGAGCAGGATATTTCTGCAGCTTTTTCAATCTTGCTCTTAAAGTGAGCTCTATGCATAGATCAGTAAAACATCCCTGAACAGGGAAGTTGCTACTTGAATCCTGGAGGTGAGAGGAGGAACCAAGGCATGTTACCAAAGCAAATTGGTGAGTCAGTGGCAGGACAAGGAAGTCCAGAGCTTTAATCCTTCACAGGGTCTTCTGATGGACCAGTGAAACATGAACGTTTCAGTCAGGGTGAGGGCTTTGGCTGTTTAAATAACCATGCACTGGAATAACCTGGGGGATAATTGGTGTTGAAAAACTTGGGAGTCAAAAAGGCAGCAGGGCTGGTGAGGCTGAAGTGTCCAGAGTGTGCAAAGTGCTTAACCAGAACGGTAGCTGTCTTGACTTTAAACACTTACCAAGGTGATGTAAACCAAAGTGCTAATTATTTAAACCTAGAAACAAACTTGGTTTTCTTTAAGAAAATCGCAGGAGAGGCTGCTTATTCTGGGGTTTCATTGTTCTGCCCTGTTGGTACAGCTGGAGAGACTTCAGATCTTCAAAGGAAAAGTGGAGGAACACCAGCCAGAGCTGGATGAAGTAAAGGATGGGGTGTTGGTGGTCCCGGATGAAGCCTGCCCCATCTCCGTGAGCTGCTGCTATGTTGGCAGACACGGACGCTTCTCCCTGGAGTTTCTCCTGTGGAAATGAGGGTGCTTGCCGTGGGGCTGGTGGGGCTTTTTTGGAGCCTTTTCAGTATGGTGAGAAGCACTTGTGAGGACAGGACAGCCAAGGCTGAGCTGGCAGCAGCACAGAGCCTCTGCGAGGAGGCGGCGGTGTGAGCGAGGCTCCGCGGGGCTCCCGGGCTGGCGGGAGCCCATCCCCGGGGAAAGCACTGCAGCTCGGAGAGACGGGATGTACCCGGTACACACCGCTGTGCCGGGGGAGCGGCGGGAGCCACGGGCGCGGGGGGATGGATGGCAGCGGTGGGGTGGGCGGCAGCGGTGGCAGCGGTGGGATGGATGGCAGCGGTGGGATGGGTGGCAGCGATGGGATGTGTGGCAGAGATGGGATGTGTGGCAGAGGTGGGATGGATGGCAGCGGTGGGATGGGTNTGGATGGCAGCGGTGGGATGGGTGACAGCGGTGGGATGGGTGACAGCGGTGGGATGGGTGGCAGCGATGGGATGTGTGGCAGAGGTGGGATGGATGGCAGAGGTGGGATGGATGGCAGCGGTGGAATGGGCAGCAGAGGTGGCAGCGGTGGCAGCGGTGGGGTGGGCGGTAGCGGTGGGATGGGTGGCAGAGGTGGCAGCGCGGGTCCCCGTCCGTCCCCGCCCGTCCCCGCCGAGCGCGGCCCCGCCCCGAGGCCCGCGGGCCGCTCCTGCGGCGGCAGCGCCCCCCAGCGGCCAGCCCGGCCCGTTCCCGGTGCCGGTCCCGCTCTGTCCCGGTCCCTTCCGCGCTTCTGGGACTGATGCAGCTCCATGCCGGAGGGCTGGGAATGGGGTGAGGCTTTCCGGACAATTTTCAAAGCGCTTCAAGGGCCTGTGTGAGCTGGTGGCCCCGCAGGGCCCGTGGCTGTCCGGCAGCGGGATCCCTTCGGGCCGGGGCAGGCTCCGTGCGGCCCCAGAACCAGGCACACGCACATCTGGACCAGCCAGGGGTACACGGGCACTCGGAGTGCCCGGAGTCCCTCGGCTGTGGGGGGGAACGTCCCGACTGTGCTTTCCCGGGTGAACCCAAGTTGAAATTTCATGTTTCGTTGAGCATTCAAAGAGAAAAGGAAGGTTGGATTTTGTAGAGGGCTTTTACCAGAGGAAATTAAAAAATACGCATCTGACATATCTGAAGACTTGGTTTTAACTTGCATGCTGATTGTTCCAGATGTTCCCCAGATGTCAAAGGGAAGCAGGCATTGGAACAGCAGAACACATTTGTTTTAATAGGTTCTAACTTTAGCATTGCCAATGAATTAAAAGGCCCGGGTTTGTTTTGATTTTTTCTTTTGCTAGTAACTTCAATGTCTATTAATTGTCTACTAATCAAATTGAAGGTGAATTAGTTCCTTTTTATTTCAGACAGCAGGAGGTTGATATACATCCTGGTCCTGGCTACTTCCCAATCTCTTCTCTTTGGGTTTGTATGGTACTGAGCAGCTCTGGGAAAAGTGCTATAAACATTGGCAACGATCGATGCACAACCACGGGGGTAAAAATAGAGAGCTGAGCTCTTCCACAAAGTGCTTATAAAATCCATCAACTTGGGGCTTCCCTCTTTAGCTCTTCCCTTGACAGATTTCAGGATGTGTGGAAGAGTTGAAAGCTGCAGCAGAGGTTGGAAACAGCTTCAGTCCACAGAGAAAATCTCCTTAACAGGGCCCAGCATCCCTGGGAAGCAACAGAGAGGGCAAAGAGCCCCTCCACGACTTGGGGAATGGAGCTGCAGCTGCCAGGGGCAAAATCCCCTGGAGCAGCCTTTGCCTTCTCCCTGGGGAAAGGTGGGATGAGGGAAGGGTGTGCTTCTGCCTGGCTTGAGCCTTCTCTTCCCACTGTCTTTTCTCTTCTTTGTATTTCTGCCTAAGCAAGATATCAATGTTCAACTAAAATTTAATGTGCAAAAAATGCACTTTTTCAAGAATCATTCAATATTGTTTCCATTATCTCATCGGGGTGCAAGGGAACCAGGTGCTCTTAAGACTCCTAAGGCGAATTTATTTGCATTGAAGGAGATGCCACCAGTGTCTGACACTGTTTGTGGTGTTTTGGGTCTACGGGAACTGGAACTTGAGTGACAGACTGGGCACAGGCACAGAGGTCCGCGTCGCTCGAGCAGACCAGACACAAATTGTGCGCGCGTTCTCTTAGAGGAGTTTTGTGATGCGTTCAGTGCCCCTGTGTGGATGAGGGAGGGGGAGCATTGTGTACGCACGGTACGAGCGCTTCCCGCGGCACACTTTGCACGCGGCCTTGGGAAGGAGGGGGTGGCGGTGCGTTCTGCCCATGTCCTTGTGCCGGGCACTGCGGGTGCCCCGAGCTGCGGCCGTGCCCGGCCCCGAGCACGGGAACCGCGCCGCCCCGCGCCGCCAGGGGGCGCTGAGCGGGCGGGTCCCAGCCCGGTGGGGGGGCGAGTGTGAGTGAGTGCATACATATATATACATGTATATACATAAATCTGTGTGTGTGAGAGAGTCTATACGTGTGTGGATGTGTCTCTGCATGTATATCTATGTATGTGTGTATATGTCCGTGTATGAGTGCGTATATGCGTGTGTGGATGTATGTGTATAAATGTGTGTGTGTCCATGTGTGCGTGTACGTGTATGTCTGTATACGTATATATGTGTATGTCTGTGTGTGTGTCCGTATGTCCGCACATGTGCCTCTGTGCGTGTGTGTCCGTGTGTCCGCACGGGTCTGTGTGTGTATGTCGGTGTATCCGTGTGTCCGCACATGTGCCTGTGTGTCTCTGTGTGTCCGTATGTCCGCACATGTGCCTGTGTGTGTGTGTGTGTCTGTGTGTGTGTCCCTGTGTCTGCACACGTGCCTCTGTGTGTGTATGTCTGTGTGTGTATGTCTGTATGTCCGTGTGTCCGCACGTGTCTGTGTGTGTATGTCTGTGTGTGTATGTCTGTGTGTCCGCACACGTGTCTGTGT
>VWZP01003549.1:464892-478681 GCA_013396995.1 Dicaeum eximium | reverse complement strand
ATCTGTGTCTGTGTGTCCCTGTGTCCGCACACGTGTCTGTGTGTGTCTGTCTCCGTGTGTATGTCTCTGTGTATGTCTGTGTGTCTGTGTGTCCGCACGTGTCTGTGTGTGTATATCTGTGTCTGTGTGTCCCTGTGTCCGCACACGTGTCTGTGTGTGTCTGTCTCTGTGTATGCCTGTGTGTCCCGCGCCCGCCCGCGCCGCCGCAGCCCTATGGAGCNAGTGCGGCGGAGCCGGCGGAGCGGAGCGGAGCGGGGCGGGCGGCGGCTCCTCGGCGGGCGGCGCTGCGTGCTTGGCGCTCGGGTGGAAGCGGGCGCGGCCGTGCCCCTCGGCTGCGGGTGCCGCCGTGCCCCGGAGCGGGCGGGCTGAGCGGCTCTCTGTCCCCTCAGGCGCGGGAGCCGCCGCGCCCCAGCTCGGCCGGCCCGTCCCCGCGGCGCCGCGCCGCAGCGGCCGAAGATGAGGACCGTGCTCATGGTGGCCGAGAAGCCGTCCCTGGCGCAGTCCATCGCCAAGATCCTCTCGAGAGGTACGGGAGGCGGGGGGTGCCGGTGCCCGCCGCTGAGCCGGCGGCGCTGGGAGCGCTCTGCCGGTACCGGGTTTGCTGGCAGTGCCGTGAGGGGGAGAAACACCCTGGGCAGCGGCTTGGTTGTCTTGGGGCCGGAGCCTCCTGGGAACGGTGGCTTAGGACAGGTTCATAAAGGAACGGGATGTCCCATCACGTTCTGATTATTTTTGTGGGCTGATGCCTGTTTAACCCAAGAATAAAGGAATCTGGTTTCGATGTTTTGTGTAGCTTTAGAGTGCCTTAGAGCATACGGTGTCTGGAAAATGCCAATCAAGCAGCAAGTTGCTGTTCTGAGATTTTTGAAGTAAAAGTTTCATAAATTTGGAAAATAAATTGATTCTAAGTGTGTGTTCTAGAAAACTAACTGTATTTTTGTGAGGTTTCATTGTGGGAGGGAAAGGCTGGTGGAGATAATGGATAGTTCTAATTTGAAGATGAATTATACTTTAGGAAAGCCCTGAATTGATACTTAATGAAATAAAAGTTTGATCAATGTGTAGAATTTTGTGATCAGGAAGACCCTAGCTGTAAGATCTAAGGAAAGGGGGATGTAATTTCACACAAAACAATTTGTTTCAATAGCTGGGGGTTTTTTACCTCATTAATATTTCTGATCCTGTTTTCACAGGGAACATGTCCTCTCGGAAGGGACTCAACGGTGCGTGCTCTGTGCACGAGTACACCGGGTCCTTCATAGGACAGAGTGCCCACTTCAAGATGACATCGGTGTGTGGTCACGTCATGACTTTGGATTTCATAGGTATTTGCCTGCTCATCAGATGTTTTAACTTATATGGCTTGTAGAGCTGCCAGGTCCTTCAGAAAAAAGCTAAGAGATCCCTTGGTATACAGTAAAACAAGGTGTGTTAGGTTAGCAAATTTTCCATACAAATTTTGAAAGCCAAGTGTTTTGCAAAGTAAAGCTGTTTTATGAATATTTCTTCAGAGCTCCACTTAATATATTTTTCTTTTTCAGGAAAATATAACAGCTGGGACAAAGTGGATCCAGCAGAACTTTTTAGCAAAGCTCCCACAGAAAAGAAAGAAGCTAATCCCAAATTGACCATGGTGAAGTTTTTACAGGTATTCTTTCTTATGAGTAGTATTTAGAGTTATCATTTTCTATGTTCCTAAATAAGAATTCCTCCAGGGAGTAGCTTTTTGTTACAGTTAGATCTATTTTATTAACATAGTATAAATGATTTTTTTTTGCTGGTTCTTACACTGTCTGAAATGTTTGTTAAATTTACTTTTGCCATTGCCTTCTGAGTTTTTTGAGAGTTGATATCCTGCTTCTCAGAATTGGAGCATTGGATGCAAGTCTATCTTTAACAGCAAGTGCAAGGCACAGCTTATAAATGCCTTCTTTAAAATAAGTCTGTGTTGGTCACTGTTCACACTTCACACACGCTGCTGAAACCAGAAAAATAAATATATAGGTAGGGAGTGGGGAAGGTGTTTTTTTGAGTTGCTGAAGAACTGTGCTGATTTTTCTCACAGGTGGAGGGAAGAGGCTGTGATTGTATTGTCTTGTGGTTGGATTGTGATAAGGAAGGAGAAAACATCTGTTTTGAAGTAAGGTTTCCATTTTTAAGACTCACAATACCATAATATATGTCTGACAAGACTATCAATGCATTGTTTTATGAGTATACAGTAAAATTCAAACTAAAGTTAAATTAAGTTTTAAAGGCATAGAGGGCTTTGGTGGAAAAACTCACATGCTTTGAACTCTGTAAGATGTCAGTTAAAGAGTATAAATAAATTTCAGAGGTGTTGCTCACCTCAGATGAACAATCCGGCCTCTTAAATGTTAGAACATTCCAGTGCTTCAAGGATTGGTCTGTGTTCCACAGCTGGAGTAGTTATTTTTATGTCCTTATGAAACTTCATCTCTGTATGCCTTAGAGCACAGAAGCTGCTTGCAAGTGTAGGCATACTGCAGAAATTTGGCCTCTGCACATAAAACACATAGAACAAAAACTTTGCTAAGATTTTTTTTTTAACATCCTATTCCCAGAAGTCTACATGAAGAGTATTTGTTTGGGGATTTTCTTTAGATTAAAGAAACACATTTTATGAATTGTTTAAGTTCTTTACTACCCCTGTATCATTACTTGTGCCTTGGCAATGAGTAGGATAAACCCAGATAGACACTGGTATGTGTTCACCAAAAGGTGCTGCAGCTGCACTGGTGAATGTCTTTGCCCTTAGCCAAAAATACTGAGCTTTTTGGGAGCTTTTTTGCTTCCAAAAACTGAGTTGCTGTATAGTAAATAAACCCTTCAGTTTTGTTAATTCTTCATATGCTTTTGAGTAGATGGACAAATACTGCTCTGGCTTATCAGTTAACGTATTGGCATGACATCTTGCTGAATTAAGAAAGTAGTTGTTGGGGTTTTGGTGGTCAAAGAGAGAGGGGGAGAGCAGTAACACAGAAACAAATATTTCCTGGAGAGTTTTTTTTAATCTTTAGAGAGAAAGCCTTTCTCTTTCAAATCCTCTTTAACTATGCTTCTGATTTTCCTTAGGTTCTTGATGCTGTTCTTCCTGTCATGAACAAGCCTCGTGGCACGGAGAGGACGATTTACAGAGCTAAATTCAGTTCCATCACCGACACAGACATCTGCAATGCCATGAATCACTTGGGAGAGCCCAATCGCAACGAAGCTCTGTCCGTGGATGCCCGCCAGGAGCTGGATCTGAGGATTGGCTGTGCCTTCACAAGGTGACAGCACAGATGGTTTTGTCAGAGGTTCAGGCATGGCTCTGTGCCCTTGTGGTTTATCCCCAGCCAAGCCCCACAGGGCCACTCACTGCCTCCTCACCCCTGGGTGGGGGAGAGTACTGGATGGGCAGAAGTGGGAAAACTCATGGCTTGAGATAAAGACAGTTTAATAGGTAAACAAAAGCTGCACAAACAAGCAAAGCAAAATAGGGAATTAATTCACCACTTCCCAGGGACAGGCAGGTGTTCAGCCATCCCCAGGAAAGCTGGGCTCCATCACCCATTATGTTTACTTGGGAAAACAAATAGCATTGCCTCAAGTGTTCCCCCCTTCCTCCTTATTCCCCCAGTTTTATATGCTGAGCATGATGTCACATGATCTGGAATATCCCTTTGGTCAGCTGGGGTCAGCTGTCTTGGCTGTGTCCCTTCCCAGATCCTTGTGAGGCAATATGATTATGTCCTAATTAGCTGTAAGAGATGGTGTTTCTCAGAATGCTCATCTCCTAATGCCTGAATGATTTTATAGATTACTCATATTTTGTGCATGTATGATAACGAAAACTTTTGCTTTTCATGAGAATGAGGATATTAATCTATACATTCCTCATTTGTTTTTTCCCTCCTTCCCTTCTCTTAGGTTCCAGACTAAATATTTTCAGGGGAAATATGGGAATTTAGACAGCTCCCTCATCTCCTTTGGGCCATGTCAGACCCCAACACTTGGATTCTGTGTTGAGAGGCACGACAAAATCCAGTCATTTAAGCCTGAGACTTACTGGGTGTTGCAAGCTAAAGTAAGTTTTACAGTACTTGATTTTAGAAAAGAAATGCATTTGTATTTTGTTCATTCATAATCTCGTAGCTGCTGACAAGAATTCACAATGCCTGTAGTTTACTCATGTGTTCTCATTCTGTTCACATGTTTGTCACCACTCTCAAGAAAAGATTCCAGCATGTCAGTTTTGTATTAAAGTGCTTATTGTCTGCTGCTTCTAAGAATTCTTCAGTGCTAATCATCTAAGCTTAGATTCTGCCAAAAAAACTACTTAAAATGGTTCTCTTTTGTTCCCTGGGGTCCTTGGACTGACTGTTGTTAATTTGAATCCAGGAATTAATTAGCCTGCCAACAAACATTGGCATTGCTGAGTATTGGAATTTTAAAGCAAATAAAATGCTCATTGTGTTAATTGGCAATTGAGTCCTCAGAGTACTTTGGCAGCTTAGAGTAGTTTTACAGCCTCACTGCTGTCCATGCTCTGAGAGCAAACCAACAGGCTTATGATCACAATGATTTTTTAAGTAAATAAGAGATTCATGGTAAAAAGTTGCCATTCTTGTATTTTAAAAGTAAAAAAAAAGGATGAAATATGGCATCTGCTGTCATCTATTGTGGTGTGTCTTGTGTGTCATGCTAGGAAATACTTGGTACTGTTTACAGAGGGGGTTGTGTTGGTCACTTGATACTAATTTTGTACATGGGGCTGAAAACATGACCTAGTTACAGTTTAATACAAATGATTGATTCTGCTAAATCAAACTTGTAAACTTTGAATTTCTGCCTATTTCAGTCTTTACTGTTCCCAGCACTAAAGAAGGACAGTATTTCAGTTCAGTCAGGAATAGTTCTGGTCATTCCCCAGACCCCAGCACTCCAAGTGCTCCATCCTTCACAAAAGCTGCCCCAAAAAAGAGCCCAAGTGCATGTTTGAGCACTGGTGTCCTGGCGGGGGTTTGTCCTGGATTTGTCCTAACAAATCCTATATGTCCTAGGATTTGCTTTCTGGACTCTTGTTGGGAATATGCATTCTCACACTTCTAGGAGCAGAATTGATGGGTTAGGGTTAACTTTTTTTTTGTCCAATAGGTGAACCCTGAAAAAGAAAGTTCTCTCACATTGGATTGGGATAGAGTGAGGGTGTTTGATCGTGAGGTTGCCCAAATGTTCCTGAATATAACAAAGATGGCAAAAGAAGCAAAGGTAAGAATATTTACCAAGTGCCAGTAGATCCATATTTCATATAAAGGAAATAGAGTTTAATATTCCATTTGCTGTGTAATGAGGCTTTTGGTTGGTTTTGTTAAAGAATGTAGAATATCTGTATTTTGGTTTTTACTTCATTCAGCTTTGTGTAAATGAGAATAAAAGACGAGATTTTTTTATTGTAGACTGTACTGTGCTGTTGTGGTCATCTCAGCAGAAGCCTGTTCTTAGTATTGACTTCAGGAATGCTCATCACTCATGATAGGAACTCTTCATTACTAAACCTGCTAGGAAATACTGTTCAGATGTCTCCAGGCAGACCTCTTATTTCCCATGAGACATTGAATAAATTGGAATTTAATTATGTGTAGGGCAATACTCCTGCAGTTAAATATTTTATCATGTGTATGGTACAGTCTTTATAGCCAATTAACTTACAAATCTGCTCTGTTCAATACTTGTTTGACAGTGTGTTTGGATTTAAGTGCTTATAGACATCAAGGTTCAAAGACTGCTTGAAGCTTTTGAAAATCTGCATTCTTATAGTTAGGACTGTTGCTTGGAATGAGCACTAAATCCTTGCAGCACTGAAAGTAAGTGCTGTTGTGTAAGTGGGAAGTAAGGACAGCAATAAGCTGCCTTGCTGTGTTCCCAGTTAGTTATAGACCTGATCTAGTCCTGACACAAAGGGACTTTCAGACTTTAATTTTAGAACTTGATAAAATTATCTCCAGTCAGATTTTCTGAAGTAAAAATATATTGGTGGTTACTGTTTTAAGAGAACAAAGCAGATATGATAAGAATAGACAATGGTAGGTATGATACATATTTATAGACGTGATTAAAATTATGCATTTACCAAATGTCAGAACTTTTACTGTGAAAATGCTTTTTTCTAGGTAGAATCTGTGAGTAAAAAAGAGAAAGTGAAGCAGAGACCACTGGCTCTGAACACAGTAGAAATGCTCCGAGTGGCTAGTGCTGCTTTAGGTAGGTACAAATGTTCAGCTTTTCACACTCTTTTAAAGCAAAATATTTGGACCTCTAAAACAAAACAAATAATGCATCATTTTGGGCAAAGGATCAAGTTTAGAAAGCTGCCTGTCAAAAGTGAAATGTTTGGCAAGATCACGGTGACAAAAGTCATATGGAAGGGACAAACCATAATTTATTTAAATACTTGGGTAAGGTGTACATCCAGATGCAGCAAACCATAATCACAGGGATGTGTGTATGATTTTTGTTTTCTCCTGTCCCCTCTCAGGAATGGGTCCCCAACATGCCATGCAAATAGCAGAACGTCTGTACACTCAGGGTTATATCAGCTACCCTCGAACAGAAACTACCCATTATCCAGAAAACTTTGACCTGAAAGGATGTTTGAGACAGCAAGCCAATAACCCTTACTGGGCAGAAACTGTGAGTACATGAAGCACAAGCTGTGCTAGCATTCTCTGGTCTGCTTTAGACTAGATCTTGCTTGGTGTATTATGACCTGTAGGCCTTCAGAAACTCTGAATATTTCTAGTTTCTTCTATTTATCTTGTGTTGTTATGGATTTGATCTGAGTAAGCCATTTCTTTCTTCACCCAGGTAAAAGTATTGCTATCAGAAGGCATCAATCGTCCAAGGAAAGGCCATGATGCAGGAGACCATCCTCCCATCACCCCAATGAGAGCTGCAACAGAAGCAGAATTAGGTACAGGCAAATTCTGTAGTGTTGGGACACTGTGTGAGGAAATCAGTCCCTTGAGATGTAAGGTGCCAGTTTCAAAATCACTGAGTTTCAACAGAAAATAAAATTATTTGAATGGCAAGAAGGGAAGAGAGAGCAAACTTGATCCTCACTGAAACTTCTGGTGACAGTGAAGTTCAGAGCTGCTTCAGCAGTTGATCCTTAGGACTGTAGTGCTGCCAAGAGAAAGAAAACAACTTTATGCCTACGTTTCTAGGAGAAATTTATCCCAGAACAGTAGCTTCCAAGTACTGAAATTTGATTTTATTTTGTGGCTGAGGTGTTGTTTCTCCCCAGGTGGAGACGGGTGGCGACTGTACGAGTACATAACTCGGCACTTCATTGCCACTGTCAGTGCTGACTGCAAGTACCTACAAACCACCATTTCCTTCAGTATTGGCCCTGAAAGATTTACCTGTGTTGGAAAGGTGGTAACTTCACCAGGTAAGACAAATCAGATGTAAGTAATAGCTGCAGATTAATTTTTTTCCCCATTAATACACTGAATGGATATAAAAGTGAAGCTCTGGGGACAAGTATGATTGTGAAGACTTTTTTGAGCTCTCAAAACCAGAGACCAAATCTTGTCCTAATTTTCATACTTCAGTTATGATAGAAAAGGTGTTATTTTTCATGTATAGTCTCAAAGATTTAATGCCACATTTGCCAGTGTGAAGACAAACAGTAAATGCCTTTTGGGGGATTAATTACACAAAGGCATAAGTTTTTTCTTGGGCCTCTGTAAAAAGAATGTAGCAGCACTACTGAGACTTTTATGGTAAACTGACAAGTTGTTTGTTTCTTTACCTACAGGGTTCACAGAAATTATGCCATGGCACAGCATCCCATTAGAAGAGAGCCTTCCCCACTGTGAGAAAGGAGATCTTTTTCCAGTTGGTGAAATAAAGTTGCTGGAAAAGCAAACCAGCCCTCCTGATTACCTGACAGAAGCAGAACTGATCACTCTGATGGAAAAGCATGGCATTGGTAGGAACTTGTGTAACTTACATTGTTCAAAGAGTCTGAGTCACTCCTCTGCACTCTCTCTGTCAGTAATGAGCTCTCAGTATTCATGTGGATGTATAGAGTGATCATCTCTTCCCCTTTAAACCACCATGCCCGTAGCTCCCCTCTGCAGATGGTAGATTGTTTCTTCCCCCACGTTCCTTTCCTTTTCTTATCCTTATTTTTAGTAGTTTCTGGTTTCTGGCCAAAGCAGTATCCTTTCATAACACATCCCTGTCACTTCTCTGTCAGAAAGAGCTGATGTGTGGAAGGAAGCACCTCCTCATTCTTAGGAATGATTTCTTGTCTTCACAGCTTGCTTTAGCTTTGCTCTCTTCAGTAATCCTTCTGCATGTTATTATACAATTTACCACAATTCTACTTTCCTTTATCAGTCTGACTTGTTTCTTCTAATGTATTTTCATTTGCCTCATCAGAGCAAACACAGTCTCTTACTCTACTGTGTTTTTCCAGACTAAAGAACTGTGAAAATAGGTGTTTTGCCAATAGTAATTCCTTGGAAGAGATGAAAGGATTAAGGTTAAACTGTATGTTTCAGACTTATCAGAATTGCAAAGGAACATTAGAGTTACTAGAGAGATAGAAGTTACGCACTGGAAGTTGGGTAACAGTAAGAAGGTATTTGAATTTAAGCAGTCTTAGGAGCCCTGTAATTTGACATCAAACCAGAGAAGCCAGAAGCGAGTCATTTGATGAAAACTCTGTTTTGTTCAGGGTGGATATGTTGTTTTCCTTTGTGTGTCAGGAACTGATGCCAGTATTCCAGTCCACATTAACAACATTTGCCAGAGGAACTATGTCACAGTGGAGAGTGGTCGAAGACTAAAGCCTACAAACCTTGGCATTGTTCTGGTTCATGGTTATTACAAAATAGGTCAGTTAAATGCTCTTCCCTTTCCATCCTCTTACCTTCCTTTCCCTTTACTATATCAAAGGCTGATGTCAATGTGTAAGTAACATTTCTGTTAATAATGATAATAATGCTGATTTTGATGTCAGTTTATGTATGAATGGTTTCCTACCTCCATTTTTGACCTTTCATTGCTGCTGTCTCTGGTTTCCTGTTAGATGCAGAATTGGTTCTTCCAACAATCCGCAGTGCTGTAGAGAAGCAACTCAACTTAATAGCGCTGGGTAAAGCAAATTATCATCAGGTCCTGGAGCACACCCTTGACATTTTCAAAAGGAAATTTCACTATTTTGTGGATTCTATTGCAGGTAAAACTTTCTACTTGTGAAGTTCCCTACAATTACTTAGTTGTTGCATAGAAAATACTTATCTATTATACTCCTTTCAGAGGTTTAGGCTTTCTGAAAAGTTGTGCCAGGACTGGAAGTTTCCAGTCAAATTAATTTGCTCTCCAGAGGGAGATGGATTGAATCATGTGTCCACAACTCTACTTCAAGTTTATTTTGTGCCTGTGCAGTGGTGAGTTTTTGAAAACTTGAGATTAGCTGAACCAGTGTGTTTGTGCATGCTCAGTGCCAAATGCTGTGTATTTGTAGACAGGGAAGAGCACTGTGAGTAAAATATTTTAATTCTCACTTCTTCACAGGTCTAGAGATGATTTTGTGCAAACTTTCCTCTCAAGAACTAGAATTCTAACATAAGTGGGATTATTCCTTTTGCAGGTATGGATGAACTGATGGAAGTGTCTTTTTCACCCTTGGCTGCCACAGGCAAACCCCTTTCCCGCTGTGGTAAATGCCATCGTTTCATGAAGTATATTCAGGTCAGTTTACCTCATGCTTGCAATTTGAATTTCACTTGCTGGGGGGGCATTGACTATAAACTTCTATTATTGAAGTTAGGTTCAAATGTGGTCATCACGAGTGCCTTTCTAAAACAAAAAGGCTGATAGGGTTTTGCCTTGGGGAACAAACCAGAGAGCAGCTCCAGCCAGGTTTACCACAGGTTTTTAAACTGTTAACCCTGCAGTTGCTCAGGAGATTTGTGTTCTGTTTCCAGGCCAAGCCGAGTCGCCTGCACTGCTCTCACTGTGATGACACCTACAGTCTCCCCCAGAATGGTACCATTAAACTCTACAAGGAGTTACGTTGTCCCCTGGATGACTTTGAGCTGGTGCTGTGGTCATCTGGATCCAGAGGGAAGAGTTATCCACTGTGTCCATACTGTTACAACCATCCTCCCTTCAGGGACATGAAAAAAGGTAGGAGTTGTGCAAACATGCAGGTATCATCCTCACTTGAAATAAACTGGGTATACAATGGGCTTTTTAGGAGTTTTAAAATCAGTGTTGCTTAGTATAAAGTTCTGTTCAAATTAGACTCTAGATACCTAAAATTCATGTTAAACTTACTGACCAAAATGTATTCGTTAACAAATTTTTGAATTTTTTTTTTCATAGAAGAAGTAATAAAATAACTTACCTGAATGCACTGTAAGTGACCTTCACAATACTCAGCATGCAGTGAAAGACACTCGGATACTGATGCCTTGCAAATTTGAGTAGGCTTGGATAGGAGTATAAACAAAGACCAGGTCTTGGGAATGTTTTGATAGAGATAAATGGTGTGTGAAAAGCTGTTGAAGGTTATAAGAAGAGGTAGAAGTTGCAGTTAGTTTAGTAAGTGTTGGACTGAAACTTTACTTAAGGTAGTGCACTGAAACTTTTCAGCATCTTTTTATTATCATCTTTTAATTAAAATTATCTTGGACTAACAGTGAGTACTTCAAGTATAAAATAACAGTTAGGCAAGAGCCATACATTTAATTGAAAATGTAATGAGTTTTCATCATTAATCTGTCTAAACTGCATGTACTGTACAGTGGCAGTATATGGCAATTCTGAAAACCATTCTAGAAAAATTTTTCAGCAGGGGATTATTCTGAAACTGTGAAGAGGCAAGTTGCCATTTTGGGAGCAGTTCCATTCTTTAGTGATTTAGAAAATCTACAGTATACTCAAGTGTTTCTAGTTTCTGTGTCTCAGAAACTGTTTCAGACTCTGGGTAGTGTGAGTAGTGAGATAAAGGGTGCTGTGGTTTCACTCTTCTTCCCCAGGAATGGGCTGTAATGAGTGCACCCACCCCACGTGCCAGCATTCCCTTAGCATGCTTGGAATTGGGCAGTGCGTGGAGTGTGAGAACGGGGTTCTGGTGCTGGACTCGACGTCAGGTCCCAAGTGGAAGATGGCCTGCAACAAATGCAACGTCATCGTGCACTTCTTCGAGAACGCCCACAAGGTCCGGGTGTCACCCGAGACGTGCGACCTGTGTGAGGCGGCGCTCGTGGACGTGGATTTTAACAAAGCCAAGTCTCCCTTACCTGGCGATGAGACCCAGCATTCAGGCTGTGTGTTCTGTGACCCCGTGTTTCAGGATCTGGTGGAGCTGAAACACGCGGCCATGAGGCACCCCATGCACCGGGGGGGACAAGGGAAGAGGCAAGGGCGGGGAAGGGGCAAAGGCAGGAGACCTGGAGGAAGACTCAACCCAAAGAAACCCAAGGACAAAATGGCAGCTCTGGCTGCTTACTTTGTATAATGGCCACACAACAGGAAAATAAACTTCTTATAAAAATGTGTTTCTCTTTGAGTTCATTTTTAAGTACTTTTGATGTTTCACTGCTTTCCTGTTCTTAGAACAGTTAAACACCTTAGGTTGCTCCCAAAACAAACTATTCTGGATGATCCATCAGTAACTGAGTAAGCCTTTAAGCTTTTAATTGGGATTCATTGATACAATTAGAGCTCACAAACAGTAGGGAGACTCAAGAAGTTTACTTGGACTGTTAACTGTGGCTAGTAAAAAGGAAATGGAATTTGTCTCTTCTGACATTTCTGGCGCCTTTGTCAGCAATGCAAGTGCCAGGAATATAAGAACTGATTAAGATCAGTGTTATGCTGCCATAGTCTTCAAGTGTGGTGTGAGACTTGCTTCATCTGACTTTGAATCTTTGAAAATAAGAAATTATTAGTAGCTGTCAGATTTTTAAATTACATCTGCAATAGCAAGAGGACTGCTTCAAGTCTGTCATTCTGCTGCATAAGTGAATAATGCCAGCAGACACACAAAATGGAAATTATAAATGTGAAGGGGAATATCTGCCTTGAGCAGTGATTCCCAAGTTATGGCCTGTGCAGACAAGTTAGTATCTCACGGTCAGTGGGGCCCAGTTAGATGAGACCTCCTCCTGCTGCTGGAAGACAGGTTGAGTATCCATGCTGGTTTATTCCTCTGTGGTCACACAGCAGATCATATCTGACAAAATACAGTTTGTCCTGTCTGGTCCCTGAATTGTCATTTCAGCGTTGGTTAGTTTTGCTGTCAAAAGGAGGGCAATCCTCATGCTTTTGTGTGGAGCTGTATCTAACCACTGCAGCACTGGGTGCCACATTGCAAAATCTCATTGTACAAATATATAATACTCTCTCCTTTCCTTCCATGGACTCATGGCTCAGCATGTCTGCTCATCTGGTCAAGTACAGTTTGTGTCATCTATAGCCCCAAAACAGTTTCAGCAGTAGTTGTGGTCAGATGAGAGGTGCAAAGGCTGCTGCATTTCAACACAGAATGTGCACAGAGCGACCTGACATGGGATGCACTGGCAACAGAGAGGAAAGACAAGTCCCTACAAAGGTAATTTACAACTCTGCTGTTTAAGTTGGCACAGTGTGCGCATTTACTGAACCAGAGAACACAGCCCAAATACCACAGCACCAAGCCTGTTCCTCTGATCAAATGTTTGTTTATACAGTTAGAGCACAAACATGAACTGTGTTTTACAGTACTGCTTAGAAGATCCAGCCGTAGGTAGAAGGGATTTTTTTCTGTAGTTCTTAGTTGTTTCTGGTAAAAGCAGGCTGGAGCAAATAGCTTCTTTTCATTAGGAACTACGACATTGTTTTAAAAATGAAGTTGATGTGGTGCCTTGGAGTCGTAGGTCTTGGCATAAACTACAGCAGCTTCCAGGGTGCTTGTATTGATTCAGTTGTTCAAGTCCTGTCTTATCTGAAGCCTGGTTTGTACACCAGGAACTGCTCTGAACATACCTGTGTGCCCAGCTGGCTGCTGCTGCTGGCTGGGATTTCTGTGATGCTTGGAGATAATCCTGGAAGTGTGGGAAACCTGTCATTGGTTGTTCTCCATGACTTCTGAGCTGAGTGGGAATGCTTTCCTCCTCCTCCAAGCATGGCTTTTACTTCAGTTTTTTGCAGACAAACTTCTGTTTGTAAAATCTCTTTGCACCCTTCCCATTTGCATGAATCTCCATGTGTGATTTGTCAGGGTGTGTAATTCTTCACAATCTAATGTAGAGTAAGTATTTTAGGATGGAAAAACCACTCACCTGGGTCAGTACTCACCTTGAGTACTGTGTGCAGTTTTGGGCACTAAAAGTTATTAAGAAGCATCCAAGCTTCTTAATTAATTAAGTGTTAGAAATTAAGCTATTAGAAAGCATCCAAAGCAGAGCCATGAGGATGGGGAAGGGTCTGGAGGGGAAGCTATAGGAGGGGTGGACAATGCTGTCAGGCACATGGTGAGATTTTTGGGGTGATCCTGATGGTCCCTTCCAACTGAGGTTATTCTAAGATTCCATGAGTGCTGAGCACGGGGAGGGCTCAGTGAAAAGGCATCCCTGGGAAACACTTTCCTGCTACTTTCTGCTGCTGTCAGCCCTTCTCTGGTGGCAGAGGGTGTGTGGAGGGAGGGCACCAGGGGCTGCGCTGGGCAGGGGGTGAAGCGCCCGCCCCGTCTCTCCCCGCCGGGCACCGGGAGCGCCCTCCC